>SRHC01003116.1:0-16103 GCA_004794325.1 Pomacea maculata
CAACAGGTAAATCCGCACAATTAGCTTGTTACAACAAAATATAATTGAAAGAAAATAAGCAATAGAAGGAATACATGTATACAGCAAATTAGTTCAATGCTTGTTTGATAATTATTCTCTGTAAACTTCACTATCTGGCTGTCGCTCATGCACGACCGTAGTTACAAAATGCGTTTACTACAGAGAAACAGAGACAGAGAGGGACAGACAGCGAGAGACAGAGATACAGGTAAATACAATAATAGACAGGTAGAGAGAGAGATGGAGAGAGTCGTATGATCAGGTTAGTGTCTTAACTGTTTGTACGCAAGAGTTCGAGAAACAAAATATTAAAATAATTTTTGGTTCACACTGGTGTGAGATAAATGTGATATTGTAATTACCGTTATCATAATTAAAGACACATTTACATATAAAGGGAGGGAATAGTGAGTATAAAGGGAAGCAATTGCATTAAGTCAAGCGTGTAAACGATGGCTAACACTGAAACATAAAATTGTGATTGCGTTTCGGAAATGCCGATTAATTATTCATAATATTTCAATTTATGGATGAGAACAGTGTGCTGTGAATATACTCAAATATTTATGATTGAATTTCTTCACATTATAAGCTTATTGATTGATACAAGTAAAACTAAATCTTAGAGAAACAATACAACAGTTTTAGTGTAATATCAGACCACAATCAGGACCACCATCAGAGTAAACAAAGTTGGTTGCTAACACGACGAGAGCAGTATGCACTGAGTGACCTCGTCAGTGAAACCTGTCGTGTACGGCCGACTGACCGTGAGAACAGTGAGACCACAGGAGACAAGGCGATGCTAGGCTGGTCTCAGTTTCATCTCAGAGAATGAGAAGCTTCTCCAATCTTGGTATTTCAGATACCAACTGACGCCGTAGGTATCCACGTGGTACTGACCGTTGAGGTTGGCGTTGTAACAGCCTCGGAACCACCAGGCAGCTTTAAAATACACAGCGCAGTTGAGAGTATCGGATTTATCATTGTCGCGGTCAAAGGTTGAAAACATGTCTCCTTCATGATAAGTCAGGCTGTCACCTGTAAACACACACATGAGCAGTCACAGCAGTCAGCTATATATGTACATATGTAAGCAATATGTCGTGTTATAACTGTCTGCCATCATGAGAATATCACAGGCCGCCCCTTGGTTTTAAAGTTTCGGACACAATGAGACAATGAGGAGGAGTGACAGTCAACCACCAAGCCAGCCAGCCAGACAGTCACGCTTGTTGTTTATTGTCTGCACACGTACCTGCATCACCCGAGTAGCCAGATGTGAACAGTCTGTAGTTTGTGTCAGGACCATCCACTCTGAAGGACGAGTACTCAGCATAGATACGTTTTCCATTCTTCTCTCCCAGGTCAACACGGAGTCGCTGTGGTCTCTTGAGTAGCAAGTGCAGGTTGGATAACCCTGAGGGTAGACATCAAAGGTTGGAACATCAACAAGTTATTAACAGGATATCACAATATCCGTTATACAGGACATTGGCGGGTTCCTCCTTATATTACATAATTGGGTATGCTTAATGTGTCTGTATAAATATTATATTTGTCAAATATCAAAACAAACAACTAACATACGAACTTTAAAAGAATAAACAACTGTACTAAACGAAGAATAAAATCAAATACAGAAAACACAACGAGAAACCAAATAACAAGAACAAGACCTGAGAGTAACATGATATTGCAAAAGGAAGGGTGAGTAAAAGGACTAGAATTAATAAAATAATCTTTTCTAAGTCTTTATACAGATGATAACAAAATCTTCCGAACTAGTATTTTTCGTTCAGTTTTGTTATCCTTTAAAATTAAATTTTACCAAACTCTTATCAACAAGACAAGAAGACTAATGATACTCATATGAATCTCTCTCTCTTCAACATATTTGCGATCGCGGTATCCGGTATCTTTGTTAGATATGAATACTGAAAATTTTATCCTTTAACGTACATCTACTACCTTCTAAATGTATTGTTATAAATGTAAATGAAAAGAAAAATAAACTCTGCATTTAGTCAAAACCGTTCTTACTCAAGCTGGATATTCTAAGTTAATATCCAAAGTTTGAAATTTGAACACTAGTGTCTGTCGCTTCCTTCTGTGTCGTATTCTTTTATTCGTTTTCTTTCCTCCTCTTCTTATTTTTTCTTTATCTCCTCCTCATTCTTTATTATTATTATTTTTATTTTTGTTATTTTTTTTGCCTAGTAAGCACAGATATTTAAACAAACTGCAACATGTGGGATTTTTCTTAAACAACAGACAACGGAAACTCTTTCATTGCTATATAATCCCACAGACGTTTTATATGTTCATTCAAGGAGGAAAACCAGGAAGACAGAGATAACTGATAATATTAAAAAGACATCTTGCCCAGCCAGAACTCCCCGGTGACGTCACCAAAGCCGTTTTCATACTCCGTCCAGTTCCTGTAGAAGTCAACAGAACCGTCACGTCGTCTCTGGAACACCTGACCGTGACAGACAAGGTCGTTACCTTGGAAACGTGAGAACTATGTGTATCCATGTTTAAACTCACTTCTTTACGTGCCTTCTAAACACGTCTCATCGAACATCTGATATAAATAAAGCGACTGCCTCGTGATCAAATTTCTAAAAATTGTTTTAGGACCATTATACTCTATAATGCTATATGATACTGACTGTGTTAAGACCAGTAGCATGCTACAATAAATACTTTGAAAACAGCCGTTACAATCCCTTTAAAGCCCGAATTAACATTTATTACCCTTTCTAAATATTTCTGAAACAAATCTCACTGTCTTAGGATTAGGCACAATTCGTTATACCTGAAATGTAATCATATGTGTAGCACACTAGCTATGATAAGCACATGTTACACAATCATAAAGAAACATACCAGCCAGCCACCATCACCAGAGTCCATGTCACACCAGACTCTCAGTTTCTCTCTGGTTTCTGGCAGTTGAATGGAGTAGACACCTGACCTGCCTCCTACTTTCTGCAAGTCTCGACATGACTCTGTCAAACAAATGCTTGTCCATTAAAGCATCAGTTGTATCAACATCATTACTCATCACATTACAGGTAACTAAGATCACAGTAAACACACCGCTTACAGTACAATCCTGACTGTTTCACTGACATTACAGGGACTGGGTTACATGTTGTTACAGTAAAAACTGCACCTTAAACATTATTTGGTGTTATACATAAGATTATTTTTAGTAAATATTTGCTGCTTTGTTAATTAAACCAACAATCTTACAAGGATAGTTCTTGACAACATAAACTGTATTTGTGATGTCAGTGTAGATGGTGCCTGGTAGTCCAGAGGGGAATTACATTTAGAGATGCACACTGACGTCTACAAAAAGTTCTCTGTTGTGATTGGTTAGTTCAGGTCAGGGTCCTCATTGAGGCAGGTCGATATGAGCATTGCAAACAGTGTAGCTCAGTAAAGGGTACATGAGCCTTACTCTGTGAGGGGTACACAAGTTTAGCTCTGTGATGTGTAAATAAGGGCAAAGCTGACTCTGTAACAAAGGACAAGACATCTGTAGGCTGTCCTCCTGCATCTGGTTGAGTTTGGGGGAGAAAATTCATTAGTCATACCATTCTCCAAACCACCATCACTCAGTTGAATCAGTTGATGAGATTATTAAGCTTACTCTACTAACTTTTCTCTCCATCAAGCTATGTATGACATAATGTAGTCAGTGGATGTAAAACTAAAGCCATAGTCATAATACATACATTCAAGTGTTCTCACTAACACTGAGGTACTGAAGCTACTCCAACAGTCTCAAAACATTTTTTTAAAATTTGAAAAATACAGACAATGCTTATATTTAAATAAAAGCAGATAATTTGATGTAACAAATAATGTGAGTATGATGTAACTTACCAGGAACTCGACACGTGGCATCAAGAGAGTAAAGATGTATTGTCTACCCGTAATGAAGGCTACTTGCGCGTTTTGTGGTTTTTTTGGTATTTAATATTTTTCACCTGACTGAACACACGCTCCAAGTATAGTAAACATTTTAACACATCTTGTGTAGTTATGATGATTACACAAATAATATTACAAATTCAAACTTTAAAATCTTAGGGCAATTTTAAATTCTATAATGCCAATAATAATAATAATAATAATAATAATAATAATGATAATGATAATGATGATAATAATAATAATAATAATAATAGAAGTATATTTGTGTAGGAGCTTTTGAATACTGCCAAGAAGGTTCAAATCGCTTTGCAAGAGAAAGACTACTACAGAAACAAAGACAGATGTAAAACGCAACACACAGTCTGATATTTGTCAACAAACCAGAGGAGAGGGGTTCATCGAAAGGCGCATACGAGATAGATGAACCCGTTGTTAGGAACAGGGGGTTGTTGCCCCTGTCTTTTGTTTGTCAGAGATTATTGCCCTTACCAGTCAGCATATGAGTGTTTTTGCTGCGTCGTGTTTTGCGTCAGAACCCGACGTCATTTTATGACGTAGTTTTAGATTGTGGGGAGAGTGAAAATTTTTGGAAGAAGCAGACGACGGGAGACGAGAGATAGAAAGGACAGGGTGAAAGTGGTCTGACTGTACGTGTGGATACAGGGACCGGTAATAAGTGAATTAGTTTCTTGCCGAGTCAAGGAAGCTACTCCAGAGACACAGGACACTTCAGCATCTAAAGCCAAGGATTCGGGTCAGTGTATGTGTTTCACGGACTGGCTGTTGCTGTTTTTACTGCGGAGCTGCTGCTGCTGTGTTTGGGACTGCAACCTCAGTAGAACTGCTGCTGAAGGTTCCTCGCCGAATCCGCTACTGGGAGCGGTGGACATCGCCGAGCTGACGAGAAGTTCCAGAGATGAACAACCCGAGCCGACGACAATAGGCGGGCAGCATCCCACCACAACTGGAGAGTGTTGAGCACGTGGGCTCCACTCTCGTACCTGTCAGCGACGACAACCCACTAACTGCGGGGAGGGCCGTCGCTGTTGTCTGCTGTAAACCTGTGCAGTGAGTGGAGGAAAGACACAGGGTGGAGTGTCGAGGACCCCGAAGATTTGATGCTGGTGTCGGCAGAACGTACAGTAAGGTTTTTATTTCTTAAGTCCCACCAGTGGACAGACAGAGAGGGGGGGAGAGGTTTTATACCCCCATAGTTACGGTTCACCCTCATAGAGAGAAAGACTGTTGAATCGGACTTTTAGCACTTTGGTGTGCTGTTTCCTTTGTATGAGCACTCGGACTTTTCTAGCGAGTAGAAAAGTGCTCTGAGAGGCTGATAGTTACTAGTTACTGACATGGACATGTTTAATAGTCTTGGTAAAGTAAGTGCGCAGTTTTGCAAACTGCTGGGGACCTGCCGGCGTGCGGTCGTAGTAGTTACGTTTGTGTATACCAGGGATGCCCAACCTACGGCCCGCGGGCCATATCCGGCCCGCGACGCGGTGCCATCCGGCCCGCGAAACTTCTGCCCACAGTTTAGGAAATCAGCATGTTAGTAATAAAAAAAAAAAACGGAAAAAGGGAAGAAGAAGTATTTATCCCCACGTAGTGGCGTTTCCCAATCTTTTTTTCGATGGACGAACATTGCGATTCAGTGCTCCGACTTGGTGTCTCTACGATTCAGAAGTTGGTTTCGGGAAAACAACTTCAAATATCCCACTAATTACTACATAATTAATGGTAAGGTTGTTTCTAATAAAAAATGGTATCTGCTCTATTTTTTTTTCTTTTTTTTATTTTTGCGGTGAAGTGGCCCGCGACACGGCTGTCCGAAATGGATATGGCCCGCAGGCCGAAAAAGGTTGGGCATCACTGGTGTATATCATTGCATTCTTGATTTCGTTGTGTATAAGTGGAAGAGTGTGAATTCACTTACTCATTTTTGGAAGTTTCTTGTGTGGTTATTTATGTTTGAAGTTTTTCATGATAATAATTATATGGAAGTCCTAAACTGAAGTGATCTCGTGTTTGTTTTCGCAGTCCGACTGCCAGTCGTGACACCCGTACACAACCATGTCCTAGAAGCGTGGGTTCTCAGTTGTACCATGTTCCCCTAAAATAAGAGTCTTTTTGCTTCAGAAGAGGCATCAGGAATTATTTTTACGAGACATCACATGTTTAATGTGTAATTTAAGGAATCGTCTGTCCCTACAAACTCTGCCCACTGCGCGTGCTTTCATGTTTTACATACAGGTGGATACATCTCGTGCAAAATCCGGAGAAATCCTTCTAGCACAATGGCGATGATGTTATACATGTACAGGTCGGTACAATAACAGTAAAAGCATAATAACAGTTACAGGAGAGATCTGTCTGTGTATTCGGGTAAATTCTCTCCATTATGTGATTTGGGCGGCCTTCAGCCGAAACGTCTACAATCAAAAAGGTGATGGAGAAAATAATTAAAATGAGTTAGAAGAAAGGGAAACTTTTTCTTCAGGCGACTAAGATACAGACCAACGGAAACCCCACGTACAGAAGTTTTGTTGTTTGTAGAAAGTACGTGTGTCAGCGATGACGTGTGTGTGTGTAGTGTATGTCTGTGTGGTGTTTGTCTGTGTGGTGTATGTCTGTGTGGTCTATGTCTGTGTGGTGTTTGTGTGGATCTCTGTGTTGTATATGGAGTATTTAACGTAAGGTCAAACACACAGATAAAAATAAATTATCTATAGTTCAAGTAGTGATTAAAATAATTCACATTTAGGTCAAAAAACAGAGTGATTAAAATAATTCACATTCAGGTCAAAAACAGAGTAACATAATGAACCTGTAGGTAGGACAGTGACTACAACTACTTACCTTCAGATGGTCTTTACAAGCGCTGCCACTGACAGGACGTCCCGCCGAAGCCAGTGTCTGGAAGGAGGAGAGATTTGAACCTTTTATAGTCTTCACATCTGGCAGGGGGGATAACGCAGGAGAAGGGGAGACAACAACCACGACAGCATCATGCACAACACACGCACGCACGCACACCCTTTCCCACATACACACCTGTCACACACACACACTCTTCACACACACACACACGGACCAAGCACAAGGCTCTAATACACGAAGCGCACGTGTCAACAGCTCCCTGAAGTCGGCGAGCGAGCAACGTGTGAACAGACAACAACGCTGACAACGTCAACGCCGCAACAAGACCTACTGACATGCAGCAAACAAACCACTGTCTCTCAGTTACCAGTCAATCACACAAACACACACGTAGACATTCATAGAGACACAAATTATCATTTACACACACGTACAGCAATGCCCAATACAAGGTACGGACAATACACACGCAGGCACGCACCCACACACACATACACAGAAAGGTGAAATGTTAGGATATTAGAATAGTGTCCGAGTATCTCACAGCTTTACCAGTGATACCAACAAATAAATAGCTTGTATATCACACTAGAAATCATCCTGTAATGAATGAAAGTGTGCAACATTATTTTTCCTCTTTAAATGAATATCAACTAGACACTTTATAGCGGAAGTGATTGCAATATCTTATTGGCCTTTTTAATACTAACGCTCGTACATGTGTGAACCAAGTAAAAGTCGCCCAGGTGGACGACTTGTCCGCGATTACAGGTGTCTGAGGTCAGCCAGCGAACGAGGTGTCAACAGACCTCAGCACAACCGACAGCATCACATCGTCACACGAGGGCAAAGTGCATCGGGAGGTGTGACGAGACATCACTCAAATACTGTGTGTGACCCCGTCTTCACACCGCTGACTGCTACACACTGAATAAAATAACTGGTGACACACACACACACACGTGCAACTTCTTTGACCTGACTTTTAATATTTTACTGCCCTAAAAAGTCATTTTGAAGTCTTGACTGTTACTTTAAGCAATGAAACTGGAAATTATTCAGATATATTATGGCAATGTGTAGCACAAGTAAAGTAAAATACAAAGGGTAAAGGATCAAATTAATACCTTAAACACTATCTGACAAAGGCTGATCATCATGTAACGCCCAGACATTCGTGGGTTGTGGTCTCGTATAAAGAGGACAAAAGGTCAACCAAGTACACAAAGGTTAAGGACCTGCTTGTGGCGTCTTCAACAGTTTTATTCTGATAGAGTAGCAGTTAGGATTCTTGTAGTATACATCATGGAAGCGGAGAAAAACTCAGTGTTTGGTAGTGTACTGCAAGACTGAGACAACAATAATGTAGTTGTGACCGGTCGTAGCAAGTATGATGCTGACAGTGTGTGACTGCAATGAAATCATCTTTGTATTATTGACAGCAATGTCAGTACGCCATCGACAGTTCAACCTCCAGCCAGTTCTCCATCCATGTCCACTTAACAGCGCAGACATGTTTCTCCGGTTAAGAAGGATAAAAGTATTGACTCAGTGCTTGTGCTTTGTTTCAGTTCATGAAGGGCCGCCGTGACCCGTGTTGAGTGTCTTGACCTATTACACAACAGTTGCCCTTGTCTTGCTAGCCACTTACATCCCTTGTCACTGGCATTGTGTTCAAGTGCAGGCGAGTCTGTAGACCACACGCTTCACAGTAAACGTCCGTCTGTTGCTGCTGTTGTCGTCACAGCTGACATCTATCATCTAGCACGTGATGCAATAACAACTTGCAACACAACTACTCACCTTGAATACACTTTACTAGGCTGTGTACTCGTTATTCAGGGTGTGTGGTAGAGGTCAGGGTACCTGCATTACTATAGCACCCTTCTCCTTCTTTGTCTACATCCTAACAATCACTAATAACTAGCTTTCCATCACACCATCAAACTACAAATGTCCATACAGCGAGTGTGTACTATGTGTTGATATACTATGTGTACATATATACACTGTGTGAATGTGTACTATTGTGTGTGTACTGTGTGTGTGTTTGCTACATGCTGTGGGAAGTAATTCAAACAGAAAACTTATTTTGTATTGATTGCATGTTTATTACAACTTACTGTTATTACTGTTTAGAGTGCGGATTAGACTGGTTACAGGTGATGTATAGATACACACATAACAACATACAAATATATAGACGACGACGACAAACACAAACACATACATGTATATGGATTGTGAGAAAGAAAAAGGATAAAGAGGAGAAGAAAGAGAAAGCTACAGAAAGGCAGGGGAGACGAAAGACAAAGAACACACGAGGGGCGGGGGTTCAGATGGTTGTGAAGGTGTATCACGTGACATCATTAGGGGCCGCCATAGCGTCTGTACGAGTGACGTCACGTGGTCCCCCGTAACGCTCGCCTCTTCACACTTCCGGAAACTTGTAATTATCGTCAAGTGCTGTTCACGAGGCTGTTCACGTGTATCGTACGGCTGACCACGTGTGTCAAAACTAGAATTTCTCATCTGGTCTTCAAGGATGTCGTGAGAAAAAAAAGTGTGTTGTTGATGTGCACAGGTTAAGAGACTCAAAGTCAAATATTTTAAAAATCCCAACTTCGTTAGATGGACAGAAGCACAGACATTTTACTTCTCGCGAAACAGAACAAATTATTTCGGTGTAAAATAAGGGCATGGTGAGAGTGGGGTTCACTGATCTCCTTCTACACAACTTGTAGCTTGTCATAAACACTTGTCATGATGGTACTTGATGTTTACACTCTGTTGACAAATAATGATGTGTGTAGACCACCATACATCGTGCACGCTCGCAGTTTGCGTGTGGACATAATGAAGTGGTCGACATGACCCTGACAACCACGAGAGAGTATTTATAGAGTCGAACCTTCCATCCTCGCTTATTCCTTTGGCTTTCTTTGTACCCCGAAGTTTCCATGACAAACAGCGAGCATCGGACTACTGAGCTGTAGCTTTTCTGAGGAATCCTCGTGTTCCTGAAGAACAAGCAGACGTTACCATGGGCGACCCGGTGTTGAAGGTAATATTGTTTATGTTCTTTTTATAATCACAAGAATATTGACAACTCGTATTGTACCCCATGTGTACTTGTGTCCATTATTGCTGTGGGATATTTTCATTGAGGTTTGTCATGTCTTAGTCCCAAAATACCTAATTCATTTACATGCGATCATGAGTTTTTAAAATATTAGAACCCGTCTCAAAATATCTTTAGACAAAGTTTTTGTCTTAATGAGTTGACTGTTGTAAGTGTCTGCACAACTAGTTTACTTTCAAGCGTTCACTGATGGAATCCTGTATGTACCCTGATGTTGCTAATGTTTGCAGGCTCTGAAGCTGATCTTGACCTTTAGTCTCGCTCTGGGGTCACAAACTTTGCAGCAAAGTGCACAGAGGTCGCAAAGTCTGGCACAGAGTGAACACAGGTATGTTTCATGTCGTGGGCTTTGACAAGTGAACAATTGTGAACAGTTGTTAGTGTAGTAAGCGATGTTTTACACTCGTGGACACAGTGTCCAGTGCTTGAGGTAGCTGTCGTTGGTATCCACGGCACAGACCAACGGACAGACAGTCTTACAAGCAGGTGTGTGAGACAGCTGACAGTATTACACACGATACTGAGCAGCTCATTGTATCACAGAGCTGAGTGTAGGTCTGGTAGCATCATTCAAACATAGTCATGCAGGTATGATAGTATGTTCACCCCTCCAGTAGAGCAGGACAGTCTATAGCATCTCTCACAGTGATGGCGGCCTGAGAATACATCATCCACACTTTGTATGTAGACTGTGCTACCAGTAGTAGTGTGTGTGTGTTGGCTGTAATGATTTGAAAGTAAACTTCTACCTGTGATTTCGTTCTTGCACGTGTTCACTTGTCTGTGTTTATCAGCTCATCTCACGTCTTCCACAACAAGGAGCTAACTGAAAAACTCGATGATGACAGACAGAAGACACAGCTCTTCGCCAGGGTCGGTAGGTGATGATGACACCGCGATAGACTTGGTGATGTGAGTGTTGCTGTGTGTTGTATGTGCATCAGCCCCAGCATTCTCTAAATACTCTTAAATAATCTTCACATGTGATGATGTAGTTAGTTTCAAAAACTAGTGCCGACCAGGTAAAATCACTTTGACCTCTTCACTCTGTTCCAAACAGCACAAGACACACACGCCGACACGTTGTTTCCAGAAGGTTCGTGTCGTCACAAGAAGCAAGGTGGCTTGAACGCGGATTTTCTTCTTTACGGCTACAACAGCTTGAAGGGATGGCCTCTGGTGTCAGGTCGCGACCCCGGCTTCACCCTCCCCATCTTTTCTGCCGACTACAGCTCTAGTCACGTGACCCCAGACGGTGAAATCCTCGTACCGCGGGAGCTGCTGTTGTCACCGGATGTGTCATGTGTCACGTCGTTCACGTCAAAGGCTGTGGAGACGCCGTACGACCTGACCAAGCTGCTGACTGCCACCGCGACACTGGGTGATGATGGAGGGTGGGGGCCTCCCTTCTCTGCCAGCCAAGACTTCAGGCGATTCTCCGAGGACCTTAGAAAACATGTCCTGGTCGTGTCAAGGGCGACCTGCAGTTTGCATCACGTGACATATTTGCTGCAGAAGCCTCTGCCTCTTCATCCTATGTTTGTGGAGTGGGTGCTGAGGCTGAATAACACTGATGACGAGGACGCCTACCTACAGTTTATCGACACGTACGGCACCCACTTTGTGTCACGTGCCCGCTATGGGGCCTCCTTCACGCTCGTGCACAAGATGGAGGACGACGTCTACCGGCAACACACAGAGGGTCACGTGACAGCGGCTGCCAGCTACTCGTCTGCTGCGCTACTTGGACAATACGAGACCTTGACCTCTGATCACCAGCGAGCAGCAGACGACTTTCGAAATCAAGTGGAGACAATGACGGTCGCTGTCGGGGCTCCTCCTCCTTCTGACGGGGACAGTCTGAGGTGGCTGACAGCAGCAGACAACCACCCGGTCACCATCAGCTATGAACTCAGCTCACTGGACGTCCTCTTCTCGAAACCTTTCATGGGTGAGGGCAGTGCTCTCGAGCGCTATGCCATTGATCACGTGGGGATGAAGAACATGGTCCTGGCCACGAAACAGAAATACTGCAAGTATCTCAAGACCAAAGAACTGGTTATTGACTGTGAACATCTCACCCCGGGGCTGTCACTGCTTCACACAAGGCTGATGGGTCACTCGGACTATACACCCGCTGCTTCTGCTGACCTCTGTGTGGAGGAATGTCATCAACTCCCGGATTGCATGGCTGTCACTGTGTGTCCTGGGTGTGACACTAATGACATAGGACACAACGACTGTCGAGTGTTTAGGTTTGGCAACATCCACAGCGCCGTCACCGACCCTCAGTGGCAGACGACCATATTGGTGAACAAACTCAAAACTCTACTGAAGGTACAGAACACCACGGCTGTTGTTGACCCCAGGTCAGAGTCGTCTCCTGCCCTTACTGTGACCTCCGCACGTGACTGCTTGACCTCTTGTGTACAAGATGCTTCCTGTGTTGGCTTCACCTTGAGTGACACTTCTGGGCGCATCAGTAAGTGCACGCGCCTCACAGACTTACCTGTGTCGTTGAAACAAGAAGCAGGTGCCACGGTGTACTTCCTGTCGCAGTCGTCTAAAGGCTTTGTTACACGTAGACAGACTGGACACCTCGCTCCCTCCTCCATTCCCAACGACTGGTACAAAGCATCGTGTGTCATCGACGACGAATGTCGACAGGAGAATGCGGTGTGTTTCATGGACAGATGTGTGTGTAGTCCAGGCTTCTACCTGTCAACACGTGACTACACGTGCTCTGCCAGTGAGTATCGAGGGTCTCGTCCTATGATAGACATCTATATGTATACACAGACACCATTACGAGATAATCTTTGCTACGAACCATGAAGTTCCCGTTGCTAAAAATAGGGTTTACATAAGTTAATTGCTTTGTTTTGCGAATATTTGTAAATGCTTTAAACTATCGTTATGTTGACAAAGATAAGTAAATGAAAGAGAAACTTTAAACAGCAAAGAGATTATGATGATGCAATTATTTTTTCCATATTTAATGCTAATCATACTTCACGGCACCAACATGATAAATCTTGTTGTTATGAGATTCTGATCATAATAATGTTTTGTGATTAGCTATCAATCACAAAGATGTTTTGCAGCCTGCAGCCCACCCGACCTACAAAGCACCTTTACAGAATACCCTGACAGCGGCCTGACACCTCACTACATCCTGATACAGGATAATCTCACCTTGCAACAATGCAATGACCTGTGTATCAACAATAGAAGTTGTCTGACCTTTGACTTTAGAGGTGTGTAGCTCGCAGTTTTTAATTATGTTGATAATATGTTAAGAGAGTGATGTCCCTTTGTCTGTGTCAGGAACGCGCTTTTATAAAATCTCTTTCTCACTCTCTCAACACGCACGCGTTCCCTTGCGTATTTTTTCAAACATAAAGCACAAAGATTTGTCGTGGAAATAAAAATAACTTTAAATCAATCCCACATCAACTAAATATATACATATAGTCAGTAGATCTTCCACACAGCGATCTTCATCTCCAAACAGTTCTCTTACAGATCTTCCACACAGCGATCTGCAATTTTACAGTTTTCTTGCTGTCACTGCGACGGCATACACATGTCCATATCTATATTCTACGAACTGTCATATGTTTCTGAATATTTCATTATAGTCTTACTTACTCACATCCACAATTTCCACGTCTACGTAAAATCCTCACTCACGATCGTTCAGCGGAAATCACATATACGTTCCGCAGCCTACTAATAATAGGTGCTGACTCAGCAGACACCTAACAGACGACTCAAAATATATTTGCTGGGGGGTCAACACATGACCCAGGCACCACAAATAAATTCCCGGCACCACACAGATACACTCCAGGAAATCACACAGATACTCCCGGCACCACACAGATACACTCCAGGAAATCACACAGATACTCCCGGCACCACACAGATACACTCCAGGGAATCACACAGATAAACCTGGCACCACAAATATACTCCAGGAAATCACACAGATACTCCCGGCACCACACAGATAAACTAGCAGGGATCGATACACACTCAATATCCCAAGCGAACACCACACACACGTTACATCCGCCTTTCTTCCCTGCTCACAGCCGTCTGCCTTCTTCCAAAATATTTTTCACCTGCGTCTCTATCCAATTACGTCACTTTTTGCGTCATAAAATGACGTCGGGTTCTGACGCGAAACCACGACGCAATCAACACTCTTAAATTCAAGGCAATAATTTTTAACAAAACGAAAGACAGGGGCAACAACCTCCTGTCCCTAATACTGGTCCCTGACATTCCTCCCCTCTTACAAAACAAAAATGTTCACATTTTTGCTACTGTACTACTATATTTCTCACTATATTACTAAAGAGATTCACAACTTTGCCGTTCCACTCTATATCTCATTACAATGTTAAGGAATTTCACATTTTTACTGTACCGCTCATGTTCTCACAACAATGCTAAAGAATTTTGTCTAGTGCCGCCTGACACTCTGTAGTCCAATGTATCGAGCGCGGACTGGTTCCTCTTACCACCGCTTTTCTGTCTTAGCCTTGGCTGAGATCTCCATTTCCAGAGATTTCTCTATTATTACAGTATTCTCAATTTCTTTCGTCATGTTTTCTTCACGTTCCTTGAGGAATTTGCTTTCTGCTAAGGTTCTCTGTAGGTCGTCAGACTGTTTCTTATGAGCTAATTGAAGTTCACGAACCCTTCCTTCAAAATTACTAACTATCACCCACTGGTGTTTACACAATTCATCTCTTTCCTTTCGCCAAAACTCTGTCTCAGCCTGAAGCCGAATAATTTCTTTGTCACGGTCACTGATTTCTCTCTGCAATCTGCGTTCACCACTTTCAGTATTTTCTTTAAAGTTCTGTAAACTTTGTGGTAACGTTCTCATTTCTTCACTTAGGTCGTTGATTTTGTGCTTCGGTTCTTCATGAACCTCCTGAAGAGTCGATTCTCTCTGTATTGATGGCTGTCGTGCTGGTAACACACGTGAATTGTTGGTCATCTCAGACTCTACAATTTGACGAGTAGCTTCCCTTCTAGCATGTCCTTGGTATTGGTGTTCTTGTCCCATTTCTTGTCTGTTTAAGGATGTACACCTAGCAGTGACACTCGCTGGAAACGGATTCTGCCTTCTCATGGTAGCTTTATTGCTGTCTCGAGCTCTATGGTAGTGACAAAACCTGGCTATGTGGCCATATCGTTGGCAGTTATAACATTGTCTTAGGGGTGCCCAATGTGATGGACGGCCTGGGTCATCGTTCTCCCACCAATGTGTTGATGACGAATTGCTGGGAACGGACGGATTATTCTGGGGCTGCAGTTGCCAATCGTGTGGCTGAAACTGGGCTCCGGTAGTGACTGGGCTTTCTGAGGCCATGTCTCCTTCGGGTAAATTGAAGGTGACGCGGCGGGCCCCTCTGACGTTTCCAATAATAAGATCCACTACAGGGTTTTTGATTACACAGCACTTCAAGTAACCTTTATAAAACGGTGTGTCCACGTATACCCGAGCTACGGGGAAAGTTTCAACATTTCCTCCAAACATTATGCAGGCCTGGTTGTGACCCAGATATTCGTGGTCCTGAACCAGGTCAGCACGAATTCCCGCTGTTGTTGCGCCAGTGTCTCGCAGCACCTGGACGGTTTTACCTCGGACTGTCCCGGGATAAAGTTCTAGGTGTCCCAGTTCTGCTTGCGTGGTGGCAGAGCATAAAATTCCAAGATTGGCTGGGGATGGTTTACTTTCACTGGAGTCATCTTTGACGTTACCTCTCGGCCGGTTTTCAGGACAGTTTCTGGCAATGTGTCCGTAGCCGAAACAGTTGTAACATCGGCGTGCAGGTGTCCACCGGTCCGGATGTCCTGGATTTTTTTCTTCGAGATGGTGAGGCGGGGAGGGATGTTCCTTCTGGGTCCCCCTGGGAGGTGGTGAGGAGGGTGGACTTCCCCGTGGGTTTCGAGTTATATTATTAAAAGTGTTTCGACGACCAGAGGAATAGTTCGCATGGTATTGCCGTCGGTCCTGCCGAGCTTTCGTAGGTGGAGACGCTGGTGGTGTGCTACACCCCACATTGGCGAACATGGATCGCTCGGCTCG
>SRHC01003116.1:19351-51069 GCA_004794325.1 Pomacea maculata
TAGGTGCTGACTCAGCAGACACCTAACAGACGACTCAAAATATATTTGCTGGGGGGTCAACACATGACCCAGGCACCACAAATAAATTCCCGGCACCACACAGATACACTCCAGGGAATCACACAGATAAACCTGGCACCACAAATACACTCCAGGAAATCACACAGATACTCCCGGCACCACAAATATACTCCAGGAAATCACACAGATACTCCCGGCACCACACAGATAAACTAGCAGGGATCGATACACACTCAATATCCCAAGCGAACACCACACACACTTTCTATCCGACTCTCTTCCCTGCTCACAGCCGTCTGCCTTCTTCCAAAATATTTTTCACCTGCGTCTCTATCCAATTACGTCACTTTTTGCGTCATAAAATGACGTCGGGTTCTGACGCGAAACCACGACGCAATCAACACTCTTAAATTCAAGGCAATAATTTTTAACAAAACGAAAGACAGGGGCAACAACCTCCTGTCCCTAATACTGGTCCCTGACAGTCTGTTGCATAGAGGCTGACAGTCCTCTGTCATGTCTTCACACGTTAGTCTGTGACAAGCTTTGGATTAAGCTTTAAACACTCGCTTACGACGACGACGGTGATGACGAGGAGGACGGTGATGACGATGACTAAGTCTGTTGTACGTATAACAACATAATGCGAAGCGTGTATCTCGAATGGTAAACATAAAAAACAATAATACACATGCTTTTTTATATCGCATATATGTGGAAGCCTGAACAATAGTACTGATGATTAGTAAAACTAAAAGACAAATATATAAAATGCGTCAAGGGTAAGTGTCACTTTAAATACTTACAGACATCTCGTCAGGTGGTGATTTATATGTGTGTCGGTTATTGTCAGCCTCAGGAATAAGAATAGCAGAGAATTGGACAAATTCTGTATCTACGTATGCTGAGGCGTAAGAGTAATCACCACACGGATGTAAAATATATCTTTTCTAATCGGTATTCATCAAAGCATACACCTTCTTAACTCCACGAGTTTTACCCGGATGTCGTTGACGGATATAAAACTACACACGTGCTAACTGATATCAGAAGTCAACAAAGCCGACTGTTTACTTTTAGTTTATCTTATTGTAGCTGATATGATGGGTGTCTCATTAGTGATGGCAACTAAATGAGTGAGTTGTTGTTGTTGACCTATTGTGTCACACATGTCAGCCACTGGAGGGCGCTGTCTGCTTCATGACGTCACCTCACGCGAGGCAGAGTCCGGGTGGTATCCTCACATCAGTAACGGGTGGACCCACTACCAGAGACACTGCCTGCCGTCCCCCGCCTCCTACCCGGGACCAGTGTGGTACAAGGCCTCGTGTAACAACAGCCTGCAGTGTCCGGACCCTCACAGTCAGTGTGTGTCGGGTACCTGTCTGTGCTCCTCCGGCTTCCTCTTGTCCGACACCAACGACAAGTGTCGTGCTGCAGGTAGGTTTGAACACACACCTAAATGTTTAGATTATACTTTACTGACAACTATCACAGCTTCTAATTAGGATTATAGGTTAAAAGATAATTATAACAGTGACATTTGATATAGATGTCGATTGTGGCAAATAGACATCTTGCGATAAGTCTTTCTGAGTATTTACTTTTGACTTTCAGTATGGGAAATGTGTTGAAACTATCTTCTGAAAAACATTTCTGTCATTACAAATTTAAACTATTAAAAAATAGTTATACAAACTTTGAAATTAATTCGAATATGAATTCTTAAACTTAAATTAAAAAAAATATAAGGCGGGTGTTATTGTGTTCATAATTGTGACAAAAAAGCTATGAAGAAACTCGATTAAAAATTATAATGGGATATAAATGAGAGAGATCACTAAATAAATTGTCTCTCGTGCAGAAAGCGTCCGGTTTAAGGAAGAAAGAGGACTAACTGTTTATACTCCAGTAGCCAAAGTGATGTCGGATTTTCTTCCGTTGAATTTGTCTTTCTGTAAAAGTATCAGACGTTTTTCACGCGCCTGAGAGAAAACTACAAAGTAAAACTACCAAATAAAACTAAGTTAAGAAAGATTGCAGAAAAAATATGAAATCGAAAGAAGAACGATTTTACTGAATTTACCGAGTGATTAAAATATAATAACATGTCATAATGTTGATATATTTTTGAACACCTTCACTTATTCCTTTACTGATCTGTTCTCACTATATGCGCATAGAGTGTTTCCTATTATCGGCATCTATTAGCAATGAATGGAGATACCGCTTGTAACACAGGTGCTCAACATGTCACCTGAAGGTGATAAACCATTTATACTGTATTATTTTAATCAAACATGTCGATTGATGGGAATGTTAAACTCATTCTGTCAATTATAAAATGATGAATATTACACCACTTTGGAGATTTACTGAAGTAAGAAGTAAGTCCTGGTCTGACACCAGACACAGTAGTATCACGACACATCGTAGTGTCTCTCCCTCTCTCCCTTTCGAGCACACTGAGGGTCTGACCCTTGCGCGTTCAAATAAACAAAAAGATTTGCTTGTGAGAGTCTGCCTAAGTTTACTCAACACAAAATTTTAAAATCCTTACTGTGAACTATTTCCTCGGGGTACTGTAAAGTGTTCTTTAGTTGTAATATCTCATCCACAAAAATGCACTAATCTCGGATGACCAGGGATGCCCAACCTACGGCCCGCGACGCGGTGCCATCCGGCCCGTGAAACTTCTGCCCACAGTGCAGGAAATCGGCATGTTAGTAATAAAAAACAGACAAAAAAAAAAAAAATAACGAAAAAAGGGAAGAAGAAGTATTTATCCCTACGTAGGGGCGTCTCCCAATCTTTTTTTCGATGGACGAACATTTTAATTCAGTGCTCTGACTTGATGTCTCTACGATGGAGCCGAACATTCAAAGGTTGGTTTAGGGCAGGGATGCACAACCTACGGCCCGCGGGCCATATCCGGCCCGCGACGCGGTGCCATCCGGCCCGCGAAACTTCTGCCCACAGTGCAGGAAATCGGCATGTTAGTAATAATAGACGACCTTAAAAAAAACGAAAAAAAAAAAAGGAAGAAGTATTTATCTCCACGTAGGGGCGTTTCGCAATCTTTTTTTCGATGGACGAACATTTCGATTCAGTGCTCCGACTTGGTGTCTTTACGATGCAGCCGGACATTAAGAAATTGGTTTCGGGAAAACAACTTCAAATATCCCCCTAATTACTACATAATTAATGGTAAGTACAACTTGTTTCTAATAAAAATGGTATCTGCTCTATTTTTTTTGTATTTTTGCGGTGAAGCGGCCCGTGACACGCATGTCGGAAATGTGTATGGCCCGCAGGCCGAAAAAGGTTGGGCATCACTGTCGTATACACTAGCCAAGCACACTGTCTTGGCAATCCTCTCCCTTCCACTCACACAAACACATTAAGCCAGTGGTTCTCAAAGTATTTCGGACAGCGGACCACTTTACTTAAGTAAAAAGTATGGCGGACCACCAAGGCCTAAAAATCACTCTGTACTATGAATTTCAAATTTAAATTGCCGCATTTGTTTCATTACAATTCAAAACTAAATGTCCTTTTGTGACAGTAGTACAGTAATAAGTTGACACAAAACTACCTCCTTATTTGTAATTAAAATGTTAATGCGATGATTGCATCACTTTAAACATCACTTTGCTGACATATGACGACTGCAGCCGCAGACCACCTGACTTATGGCCGCGGACCACTAGTGGTCCACAGACCACAGTTTTAAGAACCACTCCATTAAGCATCCCATTCCCCGTCCTCTCCCCTTTGCTCTCTCCCCCAATCTGGCTTATGGCCATTAAATAATAAAAAAAAATCTCACATTGCTGACTCCTCTCTCCCTCTCCCGTCACGCGTCTTCTTTCTTTCTTTTTTTTTAACATCAAAGAGACATGCATTCAGAAAACTTCTATCATTCACGACATTTCGTCCTCGCACGTGCCCTTAGTCCTACCACTCCCACTACATCCCTGACCAGTCGAAAATGTTTTTTGTTAATTTTGTTAATTTTTTTTTAATACGACTAGAGTCTTGTTCCGACTGGCAAAAGACAGGAGGCAAGTCAGGTGTGTACTTCATGCCACTGACAGACAACAACCAACTCCAGAAAGTCTGGTGTGACATGGACTCCGCTGGCGGAGGTTGGCTGGTAAGTTTATTATTCGTTATACATCTTGTGTTGTGTGTAAAATGTCACACCGTGTCGCTTAACATCCTACAAGACACCACCATTTTTTTTTTTTTTTGCCATGTCACACGTACAACACGCTGTAATGGAGACTACTTACCAAGGCCAGTAACTCTCACTTATTGAGGTCATGCTCCTCGTTGTCTGGGATTGATCTTTGACCTTGTGTGTCCCTATCAGGTTTTCCAGAGACGTCGTGACGGTTCAGTTGACTTCTACAGGAAGTGGACCGAGTATGAGAGAGGCTTTGGTGATGTGACTGGGGAGTTCTGGCTGGGCAAGTCTTACTCTCTGAACTTCATTAACTCACTTACTTATCATAACGAGGCTCTCGCCACTGTTGCCAGTAGTGTGCTAGTAACTAAACCAGACCTGTGCAAAGGCCGGCCCGCGGGCCGGATCCGGTCCGCCTCCTGTCTCTGACCGGCCCGTTCGCTGGCCGCCCACCAGTATATATACTATATATACAGTATTGGGTAAAACTGAGCTAATTATATTAGTCCTGCCCTCTAAAACCATCCCGATTTCTCATGTGACCCCTTGGGAAAATTAATTGCCCACCCCTGCACTAGACGCTACTCACGACATCACCTGTGCGTGCTCCTGTCAGGAAAACGAGTTGTTTGCATGTATATTGAGCAGATTCCACAAAATTTCGTTGCGAAGATTCCGCTGTTAATTACAAAAACCGTCATCAATACTGGATATTAAGTGTAATAGTTTAAAAAGGATGTGCATATCACAGGTCGATACAAATGTAACTTGTTGATAAATAATTGAGTTGAAAAATATACACAATAATTCTTCTACAAAGGTAGCATCTGTTGTCACATAAACAGCATAATAATACTACAGCTTTTTCATGCAACTTTATTTGCATATTGCTTGTACATATTCATCTTCTAGCACATATACAAGTGTGTGTGTGTGTGAGTGAGAGAGAGAGGTTATTTGCATATCAGAACAAACAAGTTCTTTCTAACTATGTGTGTTGTCCTGTTGATGTCCTACCTCAGGATTAGCAGCGCTGTACAGACTGACAACAGGAAGCCGCTATAAACTGCGTGTAGACCTCGGCGAGGTGGATGGACATCGTCACTACGCTGAGTACACGACATTCAGGGTGGACGGTCCTGAGACAAACTACACACTGACCGTGTCCGGCTACTCGGGTGACGCGGGTACGTGACCTTTGAACATTAACAGGGATAAGAACACGGGTTCACTTGCAAGGTATCTGGCTGGTTGATGTATGAGTGAATTGTATCCAATGGACTTTATACAAAAGCGAGCAGTATCTGTAGCTATCTCTCTACTTTGCTACATCAGTCCATGTACTGAATGAATGTATACGAGCATGGACCCAATCCTCCGATGAGATCAGAACAAAAGATACAAATTTTTGACACAGATAATTAAATGACAACTATTTTTATTAGTCACAAACTTTTTATCATGGTTCTGTTTAAAATATAACACTGACGGTGGGTATCTATACTGATCAAACAACACATAGCTCGTTTGGTAATATTCGCCACTAATTGTACCTGGAGGTAGTAAAGCAGAGACCACTCCTGGTGACACCTGCAAGGTTTTGTAGAAGCAGGTGACGGGTGGCACATGTTCTTAGTCATGATAAACATCGCACAGTGTTAATTAACACTGAGAGGGGAGAGGGGGCTGGGTATGTGGTGTTTACTGGCCAAGCAAAGATGACCTGTCAAAGGAGCCAGACACTTGCCTGCTGAGAAAAGTGACTCTGGTCCTACATGAAAAATTCAGTATACACAGGCTGCAGTATTTCAGGTGTGTGTAATAAGATAACATTAGAATTTCACTGGGCTTCCTAAAGCAAATATAATTCATTTTACCATTTTACTTTTATTGTTTCATTGTACTAGTGAATTTCTGTATTTTGCTGCATTTTTTATTGCCCGTATTGCATTACTTCAATAGTCACTACATTTGCTCTTCTTTTATTTTGGTCAGCATCAGCATCCTGCTTTCTTTATTTAAACTACTTTAAATACAGCATAAGAATCAAATGTTATCAACAACATCCAAACATTAACACATAAAGTAGAGTAATTTAGTTTTAACAACTTTTCAGATGATAAACCCGATGGGACTAGCGGGGACAACTTTTTTCGCTCTTTTAATAACTGTTATTTTTGTGAAAAGCATGCAACATAAGTAGAGCTGTACCATTTTGAACAATTTTTTTTTATTTATTTAATGGCTATTAGCCCAGGGGCATTTTTGGCCATTTTGATAGGAATCTTTTGGGTTTTTTGGGGGTTTTTTTTTGTCTGTTTGTTTGTTTTTTGTGTTTGCAGCAGAGTGAAACACTTCAGAAAAAATGTAATTTTTGGTATCTAATGATTGTCGTGGGGACAAATAAAAGTATTCATTAAATACTGCAATAGGCCGATGCTAAGTGTTTGATATTGAGAGTTGTGAATATTAATGCGCCTGTGGTGTGAGTTTTCTCTGATTGCAGTACAGAGTACTCGTTGTACTTTTTTGTTTTGGTATGACGCCCATCAGATGTCTAGATGTCACTGTCACGACCTTACGTCGGACTTGCGCATTCTTTACGAAAAACGACACGAGATCACTTCCAGGTTGGGACGTCTGTTTAATATACACACAAACATAAAATACACAACTCTACCTCTCACTCGTCAAAACATCAATAATACATTGGTAACTAATCAGTCCGGTAATGGAGGTCGGAGCACCAATCTGCAACCTTGTCCAGAGTGCAAAGGGTCTCCCTGATAAAGAATATGAATACACTTACGTTACCGTCTGCCAGAGTCACTTCAGTAAGCATCAAAATGTCCGACGTATCTCGGCGTCAGGAACACTCAGTCCGTCCACGGTGAGCGTGCAGGTACACCGACACACTCCCGCAACACACTAATACACACTCCAAGCTGCTACGTATTCCTCCCGGATATCCGTATCTGGCGCTCACACAATGCTACACCAGAAATACACTCTCCACGCTGCTACGTATTCCGAACACTGGGTCCCGGAATATCACGATAAACACTCCAAGCTGCTACGAATTCCGAACACTGGGTCCCGGAATATCACTCCAAGACGTCGACGGACTGCACTCCGCCCCGGACGTCAGACTCAAAATGGAGTAGACATAGGAAGGCTCTTGGACCTTGCCGCTGTTAGGGACTTCTGTTGAAAACCTCGTCCACTTTAGTGGGTCCCCTCTCGAAGTTCCTGTAACTCGGGGGTTTATTTAATCTAATGAATTTACAACTTACATCTATCAGATAATTCCATAACGTTACAAACATATCTTTACTGTTAGAAATTAAGTCACCACGTGATTAATTTAGAAATTCTACTTATATTTAAACTTTAACAAATATTTAATCTGTTACTTTGTCTAGGCAAGGAACTTAATTTCAACGATTCCCCGATTCTATAATCCAGACATTCAGTACAACCGACCGTCTAGGCGGTGGCGTTGGGAATGCTCAAAAACAGTTTACCCCGCCAGAACGCGCGGTGAACACTACTCACTCCTAGCCACGTGAGGCACGGGAATTACACCTCAACCGAGCACTGTCACACGCTCCAAAAAAAACACACGCTGGAGGCACGGACTGGTCCGTGACAGTTACATTAACAATGTAATTACATAACAACACGAAAAGCAGTAATATTTTAACCTACATTTATTGACATTTGATGCCCCATACTTTCAACAAATGTAGTCTGGCAAACAAGGATAATGACATTCATTTTACGGCCCATGGACCATCTGTGCATGTGCTATGTGAACTGGCTGCAAGTGCACTTAATAATAATAATAATAATAATAATAATAATAATAATAACAATAATAATAATAATAATAATAGCAAAATCAAAGTATGGTAAACCAAGGACAGTCACAGTAGTAAATTTACAGCCATTTGTCACCTCCATCGTCAATCAAGTCTGTGTTTTGGAAGAGAGTCGCTGTCATGTTGGGGGAAGTAACAATCGCTCCAATTAGTCTCTAGGGTGGCTTGATGACATGCCTGAGGGCCTTTGGGCAAGGAAAGACGGCGTACCTGAGGTGTCAATAAAGACCACGTAGAGAGTAACACGGGCTCACACACCTGTCCGCCAGGTTGACTGGGAGTGGGGCTTAGTCACCTGTCCACCACACCACTACAGGCGAAGTGGAGCGTCAGTAGGGTGTTTGTTGTCTTGTTGATGTTGGCTACTAGATATGCTGGTGAGTGAGTGACCAATGGTATCCTTCGTTGTATGTGACTTGCCAATGCGCAGAGTAAAATAGGCAACGAGAGGACCAGCATCTCACTTCTCGGCACGACCTCAGAGTGGCCGGAGCGACAGGTCATCAGTCTAAGCGACTTCAGCATCTGTAAGGCGGACTTCGCCTGTAACAGAAGGGCAAAAACTCGGCAGGAAGGATGATTGGTTAGAGAACCTTGAGCAAGGGGGCGAGTCAGTGACCCGGGGTCAGTCTTAAAGTTTCTGCTGAAACCGAGTGAATCCTGCAACAGTCGCTGTTCCGTGTCGCCGTGATTTTGCAGAGACAGTTAAATGATTACCAAAGAAGGGATCTTTACGGGGAAAAAAAAAGACAGCTCATTACATGGCTATAAATTAACCATAATAGGAATTGAAATGATACATTCAACATGTTTTACAGCGGGATTCACAATTGACGAGACTGGTGTCGCTACACTGCTGTAGTGTGATGTGCTTCGAGCTAAATCACTGCTGGACCAGCAAAATCTTTGCCTTTATAATAATGACGATAACGACGATGATGATGATGATTTTAAATAGAAAAAAATCCAAATTCACAATGGAATGATGACAAAATCTTGATATGCTTTTTGTGACCACAAGCCCGACTAGTGTATTTTGAGTGTTTGGTCAGGTGTTCATCTCTGTAGTTTTCCCTTCGTCAACTTTCAACCGAAGGTTAAGAAAAATGAATTTTCTGTAGTATTTTGTTGACATGATTATGTCATGAACACCAGCAAAAATAGATGTCACTTCACATCAACAGTAAATATGCTTGATAAATTATAAATTCACAAAAAAATTCAAAAATAATGTTTATGGACTAAAGACTCATGATAAGTAATTCGAAATACATAAAGTAAATCTCGTGTGATATTACTAAATCCCATGGTTGTTATGATGTGTTGTAAATGTTGACTGTAGAGGTGTCGTGAGGTTCACTCTACTGTTGTTTAATGTTTGATTGACATGCGAGGTGTTTTGCTTTTTATCATGAGCTTCACTGAGATAACATGTTTGATATAAAGAAAATTGTATATATTTATTGTGATAATATGTGTGTAGTGTAGGACTTTGTGTTTGTCATTTATTTTGTGTGTATTTACAGGTGACAGCATGGCGTTTCACAACAACCACAGTTTTACAACGTATGACCGAGACAATGACAAGGACTCTGGCAACTGTGCCGCTCTCCGTCACGGCGCCTGGTGGTACAACAACTGTGCCTTGTCTAACCTTAACGGCCGATACAAGGCTGACGGGGCCTCGGGTGAGGACGGCATCTACTGGCTTCACACCCACAATGACAGGAGGAGCTTCACCTTCAGCGAGATGAAAGTACAACCAGTGTAACACCGCCTCGTCTCCTGTACTCTCACTGCTTACACCCTCAGTCTACTCTACACCACACGTGACACTCGTGATGTCACCTCAGTGCAGATGACTGGTCTCGCAATGTTGACTTGCTGATTCTAATGATGAGGCGAAATTTGTGAAATAAAATTGTTGTATTTCTTTTTTCATGGACTTGGTTTTCCTTACACACATTTGATAATCAATTAAATTGTTAATGTAAAGTGTTGATTCCAAATAGGCCGCAGAACTTTACATTTCTTATCTCTAATTTCAACGTATATGAGATATTTATGAAGGAAAACAAAACGATTTTGAGACATTTCGGCTACCTGATAGGAAATCAAAACATCTACATCACGTAGTTTAAATAGGGTTAGCATAAAATGTCATAAAAGAAATCAAAAGAAAAGGAAAAGAAATCAGCTATTGAATCAAATTACAAGATAAAGGAAACGTAGGAGAATCCCCCGCTGGTAAGAGAATATTATTGAACCTACACACACCTGTAGACACGCCCCACAAACAAATTAACGAGTGCACGCGCAGTCCTCTGCCACACAAAATCCTGGACACAACAAAGCCTACCCCCTCCCAGGCCCCTGCCTGAGGTCACGCACTGCTGACACCACACGTGCGGCTCCGTGACAGTAGATACTGATACAGCTTCTAATACATGTTGTACAATGCATCAGACGAGTCAACATGTATCAGGCGAGTTAATATAACATTGTGTGGCCTATTTCACCTGAATTGTAGAGGTACAAATAAACACAGGTGTGCAGTACCACTCTTGTCATTTCATCTACAGACTAAGGACTTTGTACGCTGTACTCACTGTCATGACACTGATCCTCCGGCCTTCTCAAAACCTATTTGCCAAAAACTAAAAAAAAAAATGTCAAACAGATTTTAATAGAACAAAATACTGTATATACCATACACACACGATGCAGCGTATTTCAGCTTTTCGTCAAGAGCGATGTGAGATGTTCAAGGTTTAGCGACGCGGAAAACGCCGACACTTCGCCCCACGTGCACATCGCCCCTTCCCCATCTAAAACCGCCGCCTCGCCCCCACTCGTCTACCTTCCCTCCTCCTCACCCTCCGCCCTCTTCTTCCCGCTCGTTAGCTGGTCACCTCAAGTGCCTCTCAACTAATTGGCTTTTCTTGTAAGAAGAAGTGAGAAACTGCCATGTGAAGCGAACGTACAAAGTAACGGTGTCCTGCTTATTTCATTATTTCAAAATGATATTATACCTAACATTATATTTATTTTTAAAAAAAGATAAATAAACAGCAGACACTTTTGCTCTCCACTCCGTATCTGCCCCACCAGCCCCTTCCCATCCACGTTCGCAGCCCCAAACCCCGCACCACCCCCCGCCCTCTATTTCACAGCTGATCACAGCAAAAGCTCCGATGAATAATAGGATTTTACTATAATACATGTAGTGAGAAAACATCATGGTGCTAACCCGCGAGATAAAGGCCCCCTGCTAATGTCATTCTATAAAAATTATATTTTTTCTAACATTACTCATCTTAAGAAAAGCAGGACGTTTTTTCGTCATACCCACCTGAAGGCGCCCTGTGTGACTGTCTAGTCCGCCTAAAGATAGACACAACGCTGGGTACATCACCTGTTGAGTTTACCGATGTCCTCACCTGTCATCTAGAATCGATCGTGACATCATAAGTTCCATAGGGATCAAAGTTCATATGCTTGAGGAACTCCTTCCGACTTAGGATAGAAGAGAGAAAAGTGAGGCTCTCATGTGCCCCATCCATCCTTTGACCAGCCCCTTCCCCATCTAAAACCACCGCCTCGCCCCCACTCCTCTACCTTCCCTCCTCCTCACCCTCCGCCTTCTTCTTCCCGCTCGTTAGCTGGTCACCTCAAGTGGCTCTCAACTACTTGGCTTTTTTTGTAACAAGAACTGAGAAACTGGCGAGTGAAGCGAGCGTACAGGCAGAGGAAAGGTGTCCTGCTTATGTATTTCTTTAAAAATAATATTGTTTTTAACATTAGTCATCTTAAAACAAATAGACAAATAAGCAGCAGCCATTTTCGTGCTCCACTCCGTGTCTGCCCCACCAGCATCTTTCCCATCCTCCATCACCGTCCCCTCCGCCGTCTACTTCCCCGCTGGTGAGCTGGTCACTGCAGATACTCCTTTGAATAATATGATTATTCTGTGATACATGTATTGAGAAAACATCATGGTGTTCACCTACAAGCAAATGAAAGGGGTCCTGCTAATATAATTCTATGAAAATGATATTTTCTCTAACATTAGTCATATTACAAATAGCAGTTTTTGCGTCCCTCCCTTCATGACGACGTCCTACACCCCTGTCTAGTCCACCTAAAGGTAGACCCCACCCTGGGTACAACACCTGTACAGTTTCATGACCAGTCGGTCCTTGACCTGTCATCTAGCGACGCTGCTGCCCCCTGTTGGCGGCCCTGTGTCTGTGTCATGTGACAGTCGTTTGTCGTCTAAAGATGTCGCTGTGATGGACGCATGTCGTCCAGAGATGTGTCGTTAGTGTCACGACTACTGGTGTGTAGACCAGCACACAGCACAGCATGTTGATAGAGAGAGAGAAGGGGGACTGCGGGTGTCAGTGTCCTCCGACCTCACCTTCATCTACACTCGCTTTCATCTCTGTGGATATGTACGCACGACGACCTTTGGCCTCTGGACCACTCTTTAGAAGGTTTTAACTCTCGACAGGGTGTAGGCAGTAGTACCATAATCTGTTGTGGTCACGTGATCACATTACAATTATCCACCTTACTCCTGCAGAAGACAACGGTCCCTGAGTAGTTTAACGGCCAAGGGAAGCAGGTGTTAAAAGAAGGTCGTCTCATGATTAATCTTTCTGTAAGAGTGCGAGTGATGTGACTGGGTGGATGTGTACAGTATGGATGTAGGGTGTAGCACGACCTGTCATTAAGAGTGTATTGTACAGGTAGTCCTCGACTTACGACGGGGATCCGTTCTTAACGCGGCGTCGTAAACCGAATTTCGACGTAAGTCGGATCATACGTTCATACAGTACTATACCATAATAACAGTACAGTACTGCAAACACTTAGCCTATCCAAACACCTATCCTAACACAGTACCCTACATAATTATCAATAAACATAAGTACAGTAAAATATTGTAGTACAGTACGTTTAATAATGAAATACTGTACTGTAAGTGCTGTAAGTGCTGTAACAGTAATAAACAGTGTTAGGTTAGGCAGACGTTTCCAAAACAAGTCTGTCTCATCCACGTTGAACACTTGTTGAGCACAGTAACCACCCTCCTCAATTATCTTAGCCAATGCATTAGGAAACTCAGTTAATTGCTGCTTTCTCATCAGCACTAGCAGCTTCACCTTGCACTTTAATGTTATGGAAGTTGGCACGATCCTTAAACCTCATAAACCCCTACTCGCCACAAATTCTTCACTTTTACTTCCTTCCCCCTTTTCTCTTTTCAACGCCTCGAACAGTCGCATAGCCTTCTCCTGAATAACCATCAAACTCACAGGGATACGGCGTTGATTTTGGTCTTGCAACCAAAGCGCCAATAATCTGTCCATCTCAATAATAAACCCACTACGTTGCTTTGTTATCACTGTCGCTGTAAGTGGGAATGAGTGTCGTAACCACGAAACGACGTAACTCGAGACCGTCGTAACCCGAGGACTACCTGTACTAACAATGGGGAGGTAACAGTCGCCCCAAATTAAAGTCTAGGGTGGCTTGTGTAAAGCTAGAGGGCCCTTGAGCAAGGAAATGGGGGTGTGTACAGGTGTTGTAGGGGGTAGGAGCAGGCCCGTTCTTACCCCCCGCGGGGCCCGAGGCATAGGGTATGTGCGGGGCCCTTTACACCACGATCGCCACGGTTGTTATTTAATGAAATGTGCGGGGCCCTAGGCAGATGCCTCGTCTGCCTGCCCCTAAGCACGGCCCTGGGTAGGAGCACAGACGTGTTACAAGTGTTACAGCCCTCAATGGTTACAGCAGCCATGTGACCAGCCGCCTGAAGTATCATCTCTCTTTGTTGACTTTACTCAGTACTTTAGTGAGTATCGACTCACCTTTAACTGCTGACGTGAGTAGTGAGTATGGAGTTTCACTCTCGCCCATGTGCCCCGTTCACCGGAGCAAGTATTCACACTTCATGACAAAACCGGGAAGGCGGTAACAGTTATCCCCCTTTCCCCTTGGTATGACTAACCACTTATTCCACCAGTTGTAGAATCATAACAAGGCGTAGGGGCGTCATCCTCTGAAAACTAAAATAAAAAGCAAATACAAGGGAAGAGTAAAGTTTTCATTTTAATTATCAAAAGAGGGAGAAAGGCGCACATCAGCATAATGCCACTGCACACACGATGGAGAGAAGGAAAAGTGTTTTCCCTGTGTTCACCACACAACAGACGACAAGAGTAGAAAAGGCCGACACTAGAGTCCGTGGGGATGGAAGGAGGCAGACAGGAAGACACAAGGAACAGCTACAACCTTCTCCCGCTACTAGGGTTACAGCGGCCTTGTCTGAACACTTCTACGGGAAGTTTTAATAATCTAATTTTTTAAATGTGTCTTAGCTCAGGTTAACAAAATAAAAGGTTGCCATCTATCCTCCAAGAGAGAGGATAAGTAAGAGCCAAAAGAAAAGAAACTTTACGATAAAGACGACAGCGGGCTATTGTAGTAAAGATTAGACGAGAAGTCCACGGACAGATCGTTGTGTTTTGGGTTCTTCGAATGCGCGTGAACACCACCTGTGAGGCAGTGACGTCAGTGTGTGACGTGGTCGTGACAGTGTGTGTGACGATCCAGCAGGCGTGTCCCTATGAACGGTTGGCCGGATTATTAACCGAGTCACGAGAAACTGTCAACGGGAAAACATCCAAAGCCTCCAGTGACAGTTGCTTAGTTGTGACACAAGTCACGTTGTCACTAGTGACAGTCTTTGAAGCATATCTACACAAATAATAAAAAGTAGGAAGTACCTGTACACAATTGTTTGATGTAAGGAGCAGTATATATTACATGTATGTGTTACATGTTGTACAGTGCATCAGTCGAGTCAACATGTATCAGTCCAGTCAGTATATTTGTCCAGTTCGCCTTCTCGACTTTTATATGTCGGTATATTATCTTCGTCTCTCTTCCCTTCTACTGCTGACAATGACATAAACATAGACATGTGTGGCCTGTGTCACCTAAATTGTAACGGTACAAATAAACAAAGGTGTGCAGTACCAATGTTGTCATTTTATCTACAGACTAAGGACTTTGTACGCTGTACTCACGAGCGTTTCTCACAAACACTCGGTTCTTTTCTGTCAAAGACGCTTGTTAGTTACTGTCATGACACTCATCTTGCTGCCTTCTCAAATACTTTTTGTCAAAGGAAAAAAAATCACGGAAACATATCAAAGAGATTTTAATACAACAAAATACTGTATATACCATACACACACAAAGAGTATTTCATCTTATCGTCAAGAGCGATGTGAGATGTTCAAGGTTTAGCGACACGGAAAACGCCGACACTTCGCCCCATGTGCACATCGCGCGCTTGTGTGTCTGTGTGTGTGTCTGTGTGTGTGTCTGTGTCTGTGAGTGTGTCTGTCTGTGTGTGTGTGTGTGTGTGTGTGTCTGTGTGTGTGTGTGTGTGTCCGCGCTGCTCGTGACGCTCTCATGTGGCCCCATCCATCCTAGGGATCCCCCTTGACCAGCCCCTTCCATATCTAAAACTGCCGCCCCACCCCCACTCCTCTGTCCTCCCTTATCCTCACCCTTCCCCGCTCGTTAGCTGGTCACTTCACGTGCGCTCTCAACTAATTGGGTTTTCCTGTAACATGAACTTAGAAACTCGGGATGAAGGGAACCTACACGAAGAGGAAAGTGTCCTGCTTATGTCATGCAATGAAAATAATATTTTCGATTACAGTATTCATCTTAAAAAAAAAAAAAGACAAATAAACAGCAGACATTCTGCGCCCAACTCCGTGTCAGCCCCTTTTACATCAACCATCGCCGCCCCTCTGTCATCCCCTCCGCTCTCTACTTCACCGCTGGTGAGCTGGTCACAGCAAATGAGACTTTGAATAATGACATTTTCGTGTAATACAAATACTGAGCAAACATCATGGTGGTCAAACTACAAGGACATGAAAGGTACCTTGCTAATGTAATTCTTTGAAAATAATATTTTTCCTAGCATTTGTCATCTTTAAAAAAAGCAGGATGTTTGCACCCCTCCCTTCATGACGGCGTCCTATGCTCCTGTCTAGTCCTCCTAATGGTAGACACGACCCTGGGTACAACACCTGTACAGTTTCTTGACCAGTGGGTCCTTGACCGATGTACACACCTGTCATCTAAAGACGCTGCTGTCCCCTGTTGGCGGCCCTGGGTCTGTGTCATGTGACAGTCGTTCGTCGTCTATAGATGTCGCTATGATGGACAGAGATGTGTCGTTAGTGTCACGACTACTGGTGTGTAGACCAGCACACAGCACAGCATGTTGATAGAGAGAGAGAAGGGGGACTGCGGGTGTCAGTGTCCTCCGACCTCACCTTCACCTACACTCGCTTTGATCTGTAGTTTCCTTTTTCCAGGTGATCCGAGTGTTTTATGATAAACATAACAATAGGTTGTCAGTGTGAATGTCCTTTTCCAACGCTCCGTGGCCATCTGCGCGCGACGACCTTTGGCCTTTGGTCCACTCTTTAGAAGGTATTGCGCGTTAAACTGCTAACTGACTAATTCTCGACAGGCTGTAGGTAGAAGTACCAGAATCTGTTGCGGTCACGTGATCACAATAGAATTATGCGCCTTACTTCAGCAGAAGACAACAATAGTTAATCGGGAAAGCAGCTGTTAAAAGAAGGTCACATGATTAAACTTTCTGTAAGAGAGCGAGTGATGCGACTGGGTGGGTGTGTACAGTATGTATGTAGGGTGTAGCACGATATATTATTAAGAGTTTAATGTAGTAACATTGGGGAGTTAATAGTCGCACCTGATTAAAGTGTAGGGTGGCTTGTGTACAAGCTAGATGACCCATGGACAAGGAAATGGGGGTGTATGTGACAGTGTACAGGTGTCGTAGGCGGTAGGAGCGAAGAGATGTTACAAGTGGGAGATAGCTGTAAGTTGTGTCAGAAGCCAAGGACTGGCACTACCTGTGAGAGGTAGACGCTCGACATGAAGACAGTATTTGTCGTTGTAGAGGAGAATGTCTGCTGGGTTCGCCGCACTCTACAGAGCGGAGAACCTTGTTTGGACATGGTATTGTATCAGCGGATGTAGGTGGCATTGCAGTCGTCACAGACACCACGTGTGTGTCCCTGGACTGCGACAGGCTCGACTCCGTGTCGCGGGGAAAGCTGTCGTCGCTCTTTGATGAGGTTGACAGATCAGGCAGAAAGGACGACGGACAGTCGGGGCAACGCTTTCTATGGAAAGTCTTGAAATTGCCGTGACTGTCGGCTGAAATACTGGACTTCACCAAACCATCATTGTGAACTCACAAAAACAAGAACAGCATTAAACATCAGAGCTAAGTTGATTCGGGTGTTAGGGAATGGTAGAGACACAGAGAGGTAACAGCACTGGAACAATGGAAGTACACTTAGCACGGATAGCACTATGCCTTCCTCTAGATGAGTTTTTATATATATAGGTTACATCACACGTCGAGTTTTGTGTTCGGGGAAGATCAGGGGTGGAAGCTCGTGAGTTTCGCGGTAAAGTGTGTGATCTACGTGTGAGTATTGTACATATGGTTCCCTTCAACTTTGTGTTGACGAGGGTAGTGAACATTGAGGTTAACTCTCGCCCACGTGTCTGATATCCCGGGGCCAGTATTCACGCTCCGTGATAAAACTGGGAAGGTGTAGCAAAGAGTCTGGTCTTTCGGTTGACTAACCACTTTGCCCACCACCTGTAGAGTTGGGACGCCATACTCTGAAAACTAAAATAAAAGCAAAAAGATAAGAAAAACAAAGTTTGAATTCAAATTATTATAAGGCAGAGAAAGGCGCACATCAGCATCATGCCACTGCACACACGATGGAGAGAAGGAAAAGTGTTTTCCCTGTGTTCACCACACAACAGACGACAAGAGTAGAAAAGGCCGACACTACAGTCCGCGCCACGTGCCGAGGCTGCACAATGAGACTCCTGATAACAAGTGGGCGACATTGCTCTTGAACACACTGGCAACAGTGGGATGGAAGGAGGCAGACAGGAAGACACAAGGAACAGGGGAAACCTTCTCCCGCTACTAGCGTTACAGCGGCCTTGTCTGAACACTTCTACGGGAAGTTTTAATAATCTAATGTTTTTAATATGTCTTAGCTCAGGTTAACAAAATAAAATAATTGCTTTAAAGAAATAAAACCGCTAAAAACGCATCGAAAAAATATATATAGCCATCATCAAAAGAAAATGGACATTAACCAGCAACAATCAGTTTAAAAAGCAAAGCTTGTTTTAGACAATGTTAAAAAATATTGAGGCTGCCTGGCAACGGGACATTGAGTCAACATGTAAACAGACTAAAGGAGATGAAGAGAGAGGGAGAGGGAGGGAGAGAAGAAAAACACATTAGGAGGAGGGTGTGAGGGTGTCACTGCCATGCCAGCCACTCCACTTTCTCACTGACCTCAAGACTCCACAGGATGCAGGGTCAAGGCCGGCCTCAGGAGGAAGCGGAAGTGAGGCTCTCGTGTGAGTGAGTTGATGAAGGGCCGCCGTGACCCGTGTTGAGTGTCTTGACCTATTACACAACAGTGGCCCTTGTCTTGCTAGCCACTTACATCCCTTGTCACTGGCATTGTGTTCAAGTGCAGGCGAGTCTGTAGACCACACGCTTCACAGTAAACGTCCGTCTGTTGCTGCTGTTGTCGTCACAGCTGACATCTATCATCTAGCACGTGATGCGATAACAACTTAAACACAACTACTCACCTTGAATATACTCTAGTCACACTTACAAACACAACTCAGTGTCATGTCCGTGTCTGGCTATTGAACTCACAGCTTTGTACTGAGATAATCAACACGTCCACCTGTGTCTACAACTCACTAATTATGGCCTGAGTGGCTCCCCATACACGAGGTCCTTGTTTTCTGCTCTGTTTCTAAGCAATTAGCCGACATTCTGCAAGTGGTGGCAGCCCCCAGAGAGTATTTAAATGATGGAAACTCCTACTGAAACCTACTCTGATGCCCACGTGCCAGTGTGTTTGTTGTCCACAGGTTGTACTGAAGGATTTGTTACCATTTACAGGTAAGTATGATACCAGTCAACAGACGGCCTCTTGGCAAACTTCAAATTATTTAGTGAGTGGACCGTGAGTTCACCGCATGGTTGTGTCAGTCTGTGTACTTGACTGAGACCACGTGTCTCTGATTGTTGTCGCTTTGTTTACAACTTTTGTTTGTTTGTTTCACAAGTCTTCGTGTGTTATACAAGAGCAGCTGAGCCTCGCGATGGGCGCCGTGTCTGTAACGGTAATTATCCTCCACATTATCACATTTTCTGTGTTCTGACACATTGTGTTGACTAATGTACAAATGTATTAGTATTATATATTAGTATATTCATTTGCCATTTTTAACAAAATTTATAGCTTGCGCTTACAATTAGAGTTGCACACGTTTGTAGTTTTTTACCTGAGACAAGTCGTTTAAATTATCAAGAGGCCTTATTGCTTTCATGATATTATTTCATAATATTTCTTGGTTTCATGTAGCAATTTCTAGAGATTAGTTATCTGTTTACTTTTTAAGTAAGTTATTTTTGTGGGTCTTTTTCTTTTTTTATTTTTAGGTTCTGACTGTGACACTGGCCTTCAGTCTGTACTCGAGGACAAACTCGTTGCCACAGCTGTCACACAGGTATGTTGCTGGTCATAGTCTTGGACAATAAATGTTTACACGTGTGTTTGGTCTTATGATTGTTGGCACAATGACACAAACACATAGCTTTGATTTTCTGTTATAATTAATTCTTAATTAGGTCATTATCTTTCTTGTTAGTTTAATATTATTATAAAACATATTGAAACTACTTTTTTAACATTATACTTAATTATATATATATACAACTGTCTAAAGTGCAAAGCGTAGAAAACATTTGTCAGTATTCAAAGGATCAGTCAATTATTTTATTTTTTGGTTTGGTTCGGTTTTTTTTTAACACACTTGGTTCTCGGTCTGTCATCATCACTACAATCACTCAAAGCCAGGAGGTGACTCACAAGTTGACTGAAGGCAAACAACGGTCAACACTCTTAAACAGAGTCTGTGAGTAGCAACAGTACTACACACATCACAACACTGCAACATGACACCTTGTAAACTATAACATGACACACACAACACCAGTGACACACTAACCACATTTGTCAGCACCCATCATGTCAGTACACAGCACACTTATACCAGTGTCTTTGTGTGTTTATTATTCCACAGTATAGAACATTTGTAGAACAAATAACACAGTATTCTACCTACGTGTACATTAACAATAATGATCTTTGACCTCTTTCTGCTGTGTAAAGCACAAGATTCTCAAGCTGACCAGAAGGTTCCAGAATGCTCTGGTCAACAAATCACTCAGGATGCCTTTGTGGCTGACTATCTGTTGCTCGGCTACAACAGCCTCAAGGGAAACCCTCTAAGGTCAGGTCGTGACCCCGGCTTCACCCTCCCAATCTTTTCTACCGAGTACAACAGCGGTCACGTGACTCCAGACTGTCGCTCCAACGTACCGTTAGGTGTGATTGTGTCATCAGATGTGTCATGTGTCACATCCTTCACCTCCAAGGTGGTGGCGACGCCGTACGACCTGACCAAGCTGCTGACTGGCACCGCGCACGTTGGTGATGTCGGGTGGGGGCCTTCATTCTCGGCAAGTGACGACTTCAGGACCCTCTCCCACAAACTGCGAGACAACATCTTGGTCGTCTCAACAGCCACGTGCAGTTCGTACCACGTGACACTTTCACCGCAAGAACCGCCGCCATTTAGCTCGGTGTTTCTCCACTGGATCCTCAAACTCACTGACACTGACGACGACGATGTGTACCTGGAGTTCCTCCACACCTTCGGCACACACTTCGTGTCACGGGCCCGCTTCGGGGCGTCGTTAACTCTCGTGCACACCATGAAGGACAGCGACTACCGGCGGCAAACACAGAGTCACGTGACGGCGGCCGCCACCTACTTCGCTGCTGCGCGACTTGGACACTCCCTGACCTTGACCTCTCATCAGCAGCAAGCAGCGGACAAGTTTGCAAATGAAGTGGAGACAACGACGATCGCTGTTGGGGTTCCTCCACCTGCTGACCTCACGAGTCTCGCGTGGCTGACGTCAGTGAGGGAGAACCCTATGGCCATCAGCTATGACCTGACCTCTGTGGAAAGCCTCTTTTCCGATCCCTTGATGGGTGAAGACAGTCGTCTACAGCGCTACGCCATTGATCACGTCAGGGTCAAGGCCAAGCTCGCGGCTATGAAGGACAAATATTGTCAGAAGCTGAAGAGAGAGGGCCTGGTGCTGGACTGTGAAGACGTTGCGGGGGTAAAGCTGCTTCAAACAAAGCTCATCGGGCGCTCGAGACTGAGACACGTGACCTCAGGTAACCAGTGTGTGGAGAAATGTTATCAACTTCCGGACTGCGTGGCTGTCACGTATTGTGCTGAGTGTGACAACAACGAGGTAGGACACAAGGACTGTCACATGTTTAGTGCTGACGACATCCACAGCGCCGTGACCGACCCTCAGCGGCAGACGACCATCTTTACCGACAAACTACAAACACTTCTGATGCTGCACAACACCTCGACTGTTGCTGAGTCTGTCAACTCTACCCTGACCTCAGCGAGTGAGTGCATGACCTCGTGCAGTGAAGTTGACTCATGTCTGGCCTTCACCCTGAGTGACAGTCCCGAGCCCAACATGACATGTACTCTCCACTCCAACTCGCTTCTTCTCTCCTTGAAACAATCATCACAAGCTAATGTGTTTTTCATGGCGTGGCATCACACAAGTACATCACCACCTACACAAACTACCACCTTTACCACATCCGCCACGACAAAGGACTGGTTCACAGACTGTGCCATCGACGACGATTGCTCCTACAAGAACGCCATTTGTTTTATGGGCAGGTGCCTCTGTCGTCCTGGTTTCTTCTTCTCATCACGTGACATGAAATGTCTGGCTAGTGAGTATCGAAATAGTGAATTATGCAGCAGACCACAAAACAATAAAAATATTTACACCACTCGTCAGTTGATGAATAATGGCTGATAAATGCTGAGAGAATAAAACTGAATCATTTTCTAAAGATAAAGAAAAATAAGACAAGTTCAGAAAAGTAAGGTCAGATAAAGTAGAAAGAAAGAAATGGAAGTAGATGTTTTCTTTATTTTTATTTGGCTTAATTGAGTGCTTTACACAGTTATTACCAGTAATTGGAAACAATAATATAGAGAGCACGTGTGTAATTCATTCACTTCTCGACGACAATGGTCTGTCGTAGCATGCAGCCCACGTGACCTACAAGACACCTTTATGGAGTATTCTGAAAGCGGGATAAAAGGACATATTCTCGCCATTCAAGATGGAACAAACCTGCAGTCATGCAAGAAAATGTGTATTAATGCTCGAAATTGCTTAACCTTTGACTTTCGAGGTGCGTATATGACATTTGTTTATGAAGATAGCGATGTGTGTACTACAGACTTGTCCCTGGTGACTTGTTATCACTTTAAATGTCTTAACTCGTCCTTTAACACTCTACGTCTTCTCTTGTCTTAAAGTTACGTTTATTTCTGGTTGTCGTTTATAAATATTGCTCATTTAAGTTTTATTTTGAATATGTATTAGGATCGTGTTGCTATTTTACATATAGCTTCATGTTTCAGACACAGGAGGGCGCTGTGTGCTTCATGATGTGACGTCACGTGAGGCTGTGTCAGGATGGTTTCCTCTGACCAGTACAGGGTGGACTCACTACCAGAGAACTTGCCTGAAGTCAGCCGCCTCCTACCCGGGTCCCGCCTGGTACAACTCGTCTTGTACCCAAGACACGGACTGTCCTGACCCATTCAGCCTCTGTTCGTCGGGCAGGTGTCTGTGTGCACTGGGCGCCATTTCTTCTGAACCGGAAATCACGTGTCCTGCTGTAGGTAGGTTGGAAAATACTCTACAACTGCATCGAGAGCGCTTTTGTGAGGAAAACAACTTCAAATCATTTGATATTTATAAAGATCGCAAAGAATTTGTCAGAGAATGTTTATCCCTGAAATAGTAAAAGTGTCGTAAGCTACTCACAAGTAACGACTGTCATTACATATGCAAATTCTTTCTTGTGAGTGAAATGCTTTGTTGCCATGGGAACAGAGTCGTGCGCCGAATGGCAGAAAGCAGGAGCCAAGTCTGGTGCGCACTTCATTCGACTGAAAGACAAGAAGGAGACGAGTAGAGTGTGGTGTGACATGGACTCCAGTGGCGGAGGTTGGCTGGTACGTTGTCTGCAGTTATAAGTGTGTGACAAACATGACACAAACACCGACAGGTAACAGCTTGCACTCACCTGAGAGTCGGTCATGAAGCACATGGCGCTGGCATCGTAGCCGTTAGGATGAGGGCGAGTGTTTCTTTAACCAAGTTGAACTGTTTAATAGCGAGTAACGATTTGTTGGCAAGATAAACACATAACCATAAATACTTTGTACGATGCTTTACCTCTCAGTGACTTTGCGAATAACCTTTGAACCTGTCTGTCAGGTGTTCCAGAGACGTCGTGACGGGTCAGTGGACTTCTACAGGAACTGGACTCAGTATGAAGACGGCTTTGGTGACGTCAGCGGGGAGTTCTGGCTGGGTAGGTTGTTGAGTCTGTCTTTCTTTCTATCCAACATTTAACATTTCGGTGTTTGAACTACAGTCAGTGGCTCTTGTTGTGTAACACGGTGACTGTGTTGTTGTGTCATTATGTAGGATGTTTAGTGTAACATGTAACGTTTGTGATGTCACTCTATCGGACATGTGTGCTTCACTTTTTCTGCAATTAAATGTGTCTACGTCTAACCGCTAGAAATATTGGTCTTTATATCCATAATTATGTATATAACACTACTATTTTGTTGTACTGAGAATTCCATACGAGTGTATATATATATATCGGTTCAGGTATAGAAACAACACTGTATAATACTAACACACAATCTCTCAACACAATATTTATTTTACTAGCTACTCGTGTCTACTCTGTAATGTGCCTAAGATTTGATGGACTGCGTGATGTCACACATCTCTCGCTGTCTCTTGATGCAAAAAGTTAGTGTCATCAAATAAGTATTTGCTCCTAAACTACTCGGATAGAGTTTTTAGTCGGTTATACTTTCATGGTTCTTAAACTCTCGTAAGGCAGAAAACGATAAAGTAAGATCACGTGACATAGTGGCCATGTCTTTTCTCAGGTTTATCAAGGCTTCACACCCTGACCAAAGGGAGACCCACCCGACTGCGTGTAGACCTCAGCGAGGTGAATGGACATCGTCACTACGCCGAGTACTCGACATTCAGGGTGGACGGTCCTGAGACAAACTACACACTGACCGTGTCCGGCTACTCGGGTGACGCGGGTACGTGCCCTTTGAACATTAACATGGAGTGGAACACGGGTTCACTTGCAGGGTATCTGGGTGGTTGATGTATGAGTGACTTATATCCAATGGACTTTATACAAAAGCAAGCTGTATCGCTAGTTTGCTACATCAGTCCTTGTACTGAGGTAATGTGTACGAGCATGGACCCAATATTCCGATGAGATCACGACAAACGATACAAATGTCTGACAGGGATGCCTGTTGAGAAAAAGTGGCTCTGGTCCTACATGAAAAATTCAATGCACATAGGCTGCAGTATTTGAGTCCTTATGTCTCCTTACATACCTACTCATATTTACATATATATAAAATGCCCAATGACACACACACACACACACACACCTACTCATATTCACACACATATATATATAAACCCCCCTCACACAAACATCTGCTTATGTATGCATATGTAACCACCCGACACACACACAGCCTTATATCTGCTTGTATATATGTAACTCCCCCCGCACACTCAGCTCTGCTTATATATACATGTAACTTCCATTGTTCACATACGTGAACTGCATATATATATATATATATTGATCTGATATCCCCTGATACTAACAGCTACTCACTCATATGTGCATTTATATATAATCCCCCTACACACAGTCTCATATATTCTTATGTGTATGTAAATCCCACTACACACACAGAGACATCTGCTTATATATTTATTTTTTCTAATACCCCTAGCAAACACATACTTATGTCTTAATATTCTTATGCCTATATATATATAGTAACCCCTTCCCCACACAAACTTTCTTGCGATGCAACAGTTGACACACAAACATTAGACTGAACAGCGACAGCTGGCACTAACACTGTGCCTTCTATACCAGCTGTCCGTGGCTGAGCTTCTCCCAGTCCCTATGTCTGTCCTTAGTTGGAAGAGAAGAGATTCTTCAGCTCACACTTGATTGTAGAGGGCAGAGAACATTTGTTATAAAACAGAGCGGCATGACCAGAATATCTTGTAGGTCATCGTCTCACGTACGTTTTGATGATAGACAGTTAATAGTTCCACTTTAAGAGAATAATCCACCCACCAACCTCTAAGACCGCTGTGTATATAGTAGTGGGTCTTCATGATAAGGTTCACATAGAATTATTCATATCAGGGAAATAATAAGTAAAAAACAAAACAAAAAGCAAAATACAAACAATTAGCTCCACCTAGATTTAAAAATAATCGATCATGTCAAACAAATGGTGCTTGATTAGATGATTTCTCTCGGCAATCAATATATTTTCGTCAAAGGCTTTACAGAAAATCAATCATACTTCAGAACGAAAATAAAAATAAAAAAGAACTTTGCGAAAAATAAACCAGCGCCGTCATTTTGCAGACACAGTTAAATGATTACCAAAAAAGGGAACTTAATGGGAAAAAAAAGAAACAGGAACATCTAATTGCATGACTGTGAATTAACCATAATAGGAATTTAAATAACACATTCAACATGTTTTACAGCGGGATTCACAGTTGACGAGACTGGTGTCGCTACACTGCTGTAGTGTGATGTGCTTCGTGCTAAATGACTGCTACACCACAAACATCTTTGCATATTATAATAATGATGAGGACGATGACGATAACGACGACGATGATGATGATTTTAAAAAGAAAAACATACAAGTTCACAATGGAATGATGACAACATCTTGATATGCTTTTCGTGACCACAAGGCCGACTAGTCTACTTTGTGTGTTTGAACAGGTGTTCATCTCTGTAGTTTTCCTTCGTCAAATTTCAACCAAAGGCTAACAAAAATGAATTTTCTTTAGTAAACAATCTGATAGATGTCGCTACACATTCGGAATACATAAAGTAAATCTCTTGTGATATTAACTAAATCCCATGGTTGCTCTGATGTGTTGTAAATGTTGACTGTAGAGATGTCGTGAGGTTCACTCTACTGTTGTGTTTTGTTTGATTGACATGCGAGGTGTTTTGCTTTTTATGATGAGCTTCACAGAGATAACACGTTTGATATCAAGAAGTCTGTATATATTTTCTTGTGATAATATGTTTGTGGTGTAGGATTTTGTGTTTTTCATTTGTTTTGTGTGTGTTTACAGGTGACAGCATGAGTCGTCACAACAACCAGAGTTTTACAACCCATGACCGAGACAATGACAAGCGGTCTGACAACTGTGCCGCTGCGTATCACGGCGCCTGGTGGTACAAAGACTGTCACGACTCCAACCTCAACGGCCGATACAAGGCTGACGGGGCTGTGGGTACTGACGGCATCACCTGGTATCACGCCCACAAAGACTGGAGGAGCTTTACCTTCAGCGAGATGAAAGTACAACCAGTGTAACACCGCCTTGTCTCCTGTACTCTCACTGCTTACACCCTCAGTCTACTCTACACCACACGTGACACTCGTGATGTCACCTCAGTGCAGATGACTGATCTCGCAATATTTAACAATGTAAACACAGTGCCACATACTCTAATTATTTGTTGCTCTGTCATTCTTATATACAAGTGTTGTATTATTTGTTTTAAATTTAGTTTCACTTTGCATAAACCAAGCAGTTTATTTTCCTACTGACGACAACTATACATGACGAAATAAAGAGTGGACAGCCAGGACAAGCTGATCTGAAAATTAATGTAGGTTTGCTTTGCTGGACATAAGAACAAAAATCATGAATTACATCTTTTTCACACTGATAAACGACATCAGCACTGATGCAAAATGAACCAAACACATGTATTAAAGAAGAATGATGAAAGAGAAATAGTGTTTGTTATTCTCCATATCTATACTTTATTTGTCCTCAGAGTCATGTATGATGCAAGTCTTGTTTTATTCACATTCCACACTGTTACTAACCCAAACTAAAGGAAATATGTTTCACAACGTGTAAAACCTACAGAACATTGTTACAAAGGTTAGTTTGTAAAACGTCTGGCTTCTTACCATCAACACAGTGTTTGCAACAGACTAATGTTTTATTCCACTTGTCTTCCATCGTAAGACCTTTGTGTAGACGGCTGCCCTCCACACCAGACCACGTGATTCTTTGGTGAGTTTTCTGCTCTCGTCTCCTTGGTTCAAAATAATGTTAAGCATCCTATGAACAGATACATTTGGAGGAACTTTACATTTACTGCAGGCCTGTCTCCGCATCCCTCTATACTGCAGACGACTATGATTACAATTCATTTTCTGGCAAACCTGTGTTGCCACAACTTCAACATGGCGGCTGAAGCAGCCACCAAGAACTGATGACGTCACGTGAAAACGCCCACTGTGGATTTTTATGAAATAATTAGGATTACAAGGGTCGTTCAAAAAGTTTTAAACCTTATTGAAAAAGAAGAGCCAAGGCAAAACAATGTTCCTGAGATAACACACTACCAAATGATAAAACTAGAAAAAAACGGATTTCTGTTTTGATGTGTACGTGAGCCACATACAAAGGTAAGGGTAGTATTATCTCTTAATAACCAGTTTCGAATAATCTGTCAATAAAACATAACAGCAAACTCTCCATTAACACTGTATACAAACAGACACACAGATAGATAATAACAATAAATGAACTAAACAACAATTTAAATTTGACAACTAAAGAAAGCATGGTATCCCGTTTGATCCGAGAATAATACTAAATTTAAAAATGGAATAAAAAAAATAATAATCTCGACCATGAGACACAACAGTAATTTAAACTACATGCTGTCAAGTCCCCAGTAGTGTCACACTGTACACAACACTGACGACACAGTGACAATATATTAAATAAATAAACTGCTTTGTAATTAGAAAAAAACAATATATAAAATATTCAACTTCTACTGACTCTACTTCTAATAAAGGCTATAATATTTGTATTAACTAAGAACTCGCTCGTGACATTAGCTAAGGTCCCTCGGGTTCAAAGTTCGTAAGTGTAGAGAATACTGAGCATCAAACAGTTGTCACAACCAAACAGAAACATGGTAGCTAAGTTAAATCATGTTGTTGTCCCTGAACTCAGCTTCAGTGTTTCCTATGAACAAGTGTGGAACTTCTTCTGACTGAGGACAGAAGAGAGAAAGTGAGGCTGGCATGTGGTCGCATCCCTAGACTAGACATTTTTAAATGAAGTGTGAAATACTCAGGGAGCGCGCTGTGGAGCAGCCTCCCTCTCCGCAATTGAACTCATCGTTGAGTTTAAGTTTGTTTGACACCATCCAGTCTTTGGCTTCATTAATACAACTTCTTTGGTGTTGGTAGCAGTGAGACAGCTGGTGGAGTGGAGCAGTACAGCTGGATATCATCAGCATGTGATTGATGAGACACCTTGTAAATGTTTATAAAGTGTTGAAATGCTCTCAAGTTATGACGACGGTCTGCGTACACAGTCAGGCAGATACTATGTATCTCGGCACACACCTCTTTGTGGTCTTCTTCATCACACAAATTCGTTTCTAATCACACCTCAAATATTAGAGCTCTACAGTTATCGACTCTAAACTATTGTAATCGCTCCTTCTCTCCATCCTCTCCGCTACACCTCCGTGTCGCTCTTGGTAACGCTCGGTCTGTCTCATCCAATCAGCAAGCACAGAAGAGAACAGAGATCGTGGAGTTCATTAACGACCATGATCTGGACATTAAGCTATCGAGTGAAACGGGACTCAGAGATGGAGGTAATGATAGCCCCAGGTGAATGTGGCGTATTATTTATGTAGACATGTAAACAATAAACACATACTGAGTACGATGACTTTAGTATTAAATCCGGAACAAATAATGACAATTTTCTGTTGTTTTTCTGAATTTTTCAATGAAAGACTTTTAAAATTCAACGCAGTTGCTTACTACCATAGCTTTCCCTGTATTGTTGTTTAAGTTATACACTGATAAAAATAACTTTTCCTCCATCACATAATGAAAAAAGTTTAATACCAAAAGAGCTTAGTCACAAAATGTTACACACATGAGATAGAAGAGTTAGCAAAACGTCAGAGATTTGTTTAACTAAAAAAACAATCTACCTTCGGAAGACATTTTTTTACATCCTTCATTATCATTTTATTGTGATCGAATACTTCTTAACAGACACAAGGGATATAGTCACAAACAACATAGAGAATAGTAGACAAGACTACTTGAGGAGATACATACGGCGGATTCTGAGACATGGTGAATAAAAACTCTCTAGATGTTTTAATGATGATAAGAGTGTTATAGGGTAGGGTAACATCTGAAAAACAACAATGGATAAGCAAACAATGGACTTCAGTAATCATTGCATGTCAACTAATTTCAGGTGATCCCACATTGAATGCTGGTGACGAGTGAGCTATATGTATAGATGCATGTGTTGGAGTGCGTGCTTGTGTTTATATCTGTGTTTGTGTGATATCTAGACGAAACAAACTTCAATAAGTTTGACCGGATGTCTGCCTTCTCTTTGTCTTTCTCACGTACATGCTGTGAACACATCCTGGTATAACAAAGGCCATTTCCGCAATAACCAAACATATCACAGAATGTGTGCATATCAGGGGTTAGACAAAAACTTCCTATTATTCAATTATGTTGTTATTGTTAATGTATGGCGTGTAAGAAAAGTAGGGAAACATCCGCTGCTTGTCAGACCACCAGGCTACATCCGTCCGTCCGTCCGTCGGTCCGTCTGTCCCCGCATACATTCCTAGGCTGATATTTATTGAATTAATCCTTACAAAAACCAACACCTGCAACTTTACAATGGCAGTTCCTTGAATCCCCAAGCAGTAGACCTTTGTTATCTCAGCTCATTTGTGACAATAAAGTCCCTTAAGTCCAATTATTATCATTGAAATAGGCACATACTTCTGGAATAAAGAGACCCCGTACATGCCTCACAGCTTTTACACATCAGTTATATTACGATTGTGATATGGATGTTATATTCTACACAATAACTGTTATAGCGATTTCACTTGCTTTACTAAGCATGTTCGTTGAAGATATTATTTTTCTAAGAAAGTGTCTAGCTAAAAAGTTTAAATTTTATTCATATGACATTTGCCGTAATTTTTTTTCTAGTCTTCAGCGCAATATCAAGCTACTTACACGTCTGAGTGTGCATTTTTAATTTTATTTTTTATGTTTATTATTATAATCTGTCTGACTGTTTTTCAGGTCTTGTCAAAGTACTTGCCATATGGCGGTTGTGGGGGCGATTGTGGTAGTGGTAATGATATGATAACAATAGATGAGGACAAAACAAAGGCGTCTCTCTCTCATATATATATAGAATGAACTTTGACCTGTGGGATCTTTTTAAATTAAGTTTCCTGGTCCAAGGAAGAGTTCAGCCAGACTTACAATGTTAACGACTGCAGGCTGTCAGACTCTCTGATCCATAATCAACTGTCAAGAAGTGTGTCAGTTGGATAATATAGCATGTGATATTGCACAGAGAGTAAAGGTGAGGCACAAATAATACAATTTTTACAATTACAGTAATTTCTGGAATTGTAAGGCGTTGACGGCGATGTTGGTGACAAGTTCGTCTGTGATATATAAATGTGTAAGTGGGTGTGAGTGAGAGAGAGAGAGAAAGAGCAAAGAAGAGCCAACTTATAGCCGCAAATAGCCGTAAAATTGTTTATTATTTGGTATATTATTTTTTTTTTCCTACAGACATCGGAATTAGCGAGGACTAAGACTGTTTGTGTGTGTTGCCACCCTGTACTGCATCTGGCCGGTCACGTGATGTGATGGTGTGTCTTCTGCTGGGACTGGGTGTCCTGCTCTGTGCGGGGTGCGGGACTTCAGGTAACAATGGGGGAGCTACGTTAGTCACGGGTGCATGTATCATTTAATTCTGTGGTCAGTAAGGTAGCTAATAATGTCTAACTTACAGCTGAACTTTCATGAATATACAGTCACACTAAGTAATAAATACAAATGTTGTCAGATATTCAATGAAGCTGTACAACAACCACGCTCAGAATTCCTTTTCTTAAAGGAACTTAAAGCAATGGCTTAGGTCCGAGAGACAGACATACAGAGACAAACAGACTTAAATACCCAACAAAAACCGACACATTACTGAAGATACCTTTTGTCACTCAACTTTTATTCATTCTGTAATATCCTACAAATCAATGCTACATCTGCTGAATTGTCTATCA
>SRHC01003117.1:0-13039 GCA_004794325.1 Pomacea maculata
TTTCCACAGCTGTCTGCAGTTTGTACGACCTGACACTTCTGCTCACGGAACCGCCATCCTTTCATCCGTCGTTCGTGGACTGGATGATTAAACTCAACAACACTAATGACGTGGACATGTACATTAAGTTTATTAACACCTACGGCACACACTTCGTGTCACGGGCCCGCTTTGGGGCTTCCATAACGGTCATCTACAAGATGGACGATAACGTTTATCGGCTTCTAACAGACGATCACGTGACATCTGCTGCCAGCTACTCTGCTCCTGCGCTTTTTGGTCACCCTCAGGACTTGACCTCTGATCAGCAAAAAGCAACAGCAGAGTTTCGAAATCACGAGACAACAATGTTTGCTGTCGGTGTTCCTCTACCTGATGGCGGTAACAGCGTGACGTGGTTGACATCAGCGAAAGATAACCCCTCTGTCATCGACTATGACTTGACCTCTGTGGAGGTTCTCTTTTCAGACATCTTCATGGGTGCCGCAAGTCCTACAGGGGGTTATGGCATCGACCACGACAGGATCAAGAAGAACATCATGGCTGTCAAGACCAAATACTGTCGGAGTTTAAAGAGGAAAGACCTGTTAGTTGACTGTAGAGATACCGGTAGGACACTGCTTTCTACAAAGTTGATTGGTAACACGAAATATGGAGCTGCCGAGTCCGCTGACCAGTGTCTTGAGGAATGTTATCAACTTGCAGGCTGCGTGGCTGTGACTTTTTGTCCTTTGTGTACGAGGGACAACAGAGGCAGCAAGTGTCAAGTGTTTAGTGCTGGCGACATCCACAGGGCAGTCACCGACGCTCAGTGGCAGACGATCATGTTAGTTGACAAACTGGAGACATTTGTAAAGCTGCACAACACCGCGGCTATTTTTAACTCTAGTTCTCAGTCTGACATCCCTCCTGTCAACTCTAGTTCTCTGTCTGAAGTCCCTCCTGTCACCTCCGTACAGGACTGCTACCCATCCTGTATTCAAGATACCCAGTGTGTGGCCTTCACCTTGACTGACACTTCAGGTTCATTAATTAAATGCACGCGCCACAAAGACTCACCTCTGTCCTTGACACAGAGAACAGGTGTCAGCGTGTACTTCGTCTCCTTGATGGTCAAAAGAATTATCACAAGTGGACAGACGAGAGGCCTTGCTCCCTCCTCCATGCTGAACGACTGGTACAAGGCCGCCTGTGTCATCGACGACGAGTGTCGTCAGGAAAACTCCTTGTGCTTTCTAAACAGGTGCCGCTGTCGACCTGGGTTCTTCTTCTCAACACGTGACTACACGTGCTCTGATAGTGAGTATTAACGGGTACTGATAACAACTTCACTTTTAAAACATAATTATTTGTAACACTAACAGTTTTTTGAATAATAATTTTTTTTTTGGTGATTAAGAAACATAAAATGTTACAGATGCTTTAATCAAAAAGAAAGATAAAAACAGAAACCGCATTTACTTATTTTTCTATTGTTGTTTATGTTTTACATATTATTTTTTGTAATTTATACCTTTTTACTCATTTTTTTTCTTCAAATAACTATCTTCCTTTTATCGTACTGAAGTTTAGTTTTGTTTTGTTTGTTTGTTTTTTATGCCGTGCTAGCAACTATGGCTATATCATGGCAAAAAGTTGTAGCTTTAAAGGTTTTGGAATAAAAGCTTCCTTATTCTTATAAACATGATATATTTTTAAAGGCCAACATAAATAGTAACAAAAATGTAAAAAACGGTAAAGCATTAAAAGGGGTGTTGAAGCACAAAAAGGTTACTATCACACCAAAAACAAAACAGAACTATCAGGATATAAAAATTTTAAATTTGATGGCAGCGCCTTATCCTTTTTTAACAAGGAAAATATTTCTGTCCATGGGACGGACTTAAATAAGGAAAATAAAGATTTTTTGTAAAAAAATTGACAACGAGTAGTCTAAAGCTTCGGACAGATAATCAAAAAGTGTATAACAGTAAAATTGTCCCTGCACCAGGGACAAACAGGTGGCGGTTCACCTCGTAAGAGGTGTCCTTGCGTGGCACAGGTGTGTCCTGTCTTGTAAGAACTAACTCCTCCCCTCTCGTAGGGCGGCAAGAAGGTAGGCGAAGGAAAGGCAGGGAAGGGTGGCATAGAACTTGTTTTGGCCCAGAGTGTCCCAGTGGCGTTGCCATAAGGACTGAATGTAGGCCGGAAATAAAGATTTGATGTCTGATGAAATAAATGATTGAAGTTTACCAGGGGACTGACATTCAGCCTTGGCAGCCTGGTCTGCTCGAACATTGCCTCGAATACCAGCATGGCCAGGAGCCCAAATAAAAAACGAACAATTTTCAACTAACTTAATGAATAATGTTTTCCAAATCTCTGTAATGGAACCTTCACCGTCTACCTTGTACCGATACGAGTAAGGTCTTCTTGAGAGTACCATGGGTGAGGCAGTCGCTTCTGTAAATATAAAAAAAACTATAAACAGCATGAACTGGACATAGCAGGCTGCCAGTGACACGCAGTATCAGCAGCATAGCATCACAGGTCATCAGCTGATGCTAATCAAATGTTAATTAAGCAAACAAGTCAAGGCTCAGATAAAATCAATAAGAAGGAAAAAACTTTTATATATTTAGAATAGCACAAAGATGTAAGTGTGTATGAGTACTGCTCACAACATTCTGTAGAAGAAAGCTGAACACTACAGTTGTATTTAAAGAGCGAGTTGTGTGTAAGTAGTAACTGAGAACAATGATGTGTATCAGCATGTAGTCCAACCCACCTGCACAACACCTTCATGGAGTATCCTGAGAGCGGACTGAGGGGACACAATATGGTGGCACGGGATGGAGTCAGTTGGCAGACGTGCAGCGACCTGTGTGTCAGCAACAGAGGTTGTCTGTCCTTTGACTTCAGAGGTTTGTATGGCTTTGTTTGGTCCTGTTAGATTTTTTTTCGGCGTGGTTCATTCGATTAACTCTTTTGTTTTGCCTGAACGAGTGTTATTTGCAATTCTTCACGTGGCAGCCACAGGAGGGCGCTGTCTGCTTCATGACGTCACCGCACGTGACGCTCAGTCAGGGTGGTATCCTCACACCAGTACAGGGTGGACCCACTACCAGAGAAGCTGCCTGCAGTCTCCCGCCTCATACCCGGGACCAGAGTGGTACAACGCATCCTGCAACAGCCGCGTGGAATGTCCTGAGCCTAACAGTCGGTGTGTGTCGGGTAGATGTTTGTGTACTGACGGCTTTGTTTACTTTGACTCCTCATGTCGTGCTGCAGGTAAGTTAGATCACACATACACTATTTGCTGTGTTTTTTTATGAGCTTTGATTAAAATAGAATTACTTTTCTGCTTTTGCTCCATCTTTGGCATCTCTTGAGAGTCCTACCTCAAAATTCTCGATCCTGTTTGTAATCGAGAGGAGGGAGATTGGAGGCTTAATTGTTGAGAGGGGGATTGTGTTTTGAGTTTTGGAAGTGAGAAGTCACTGCATGCCGAGACAGTGTACTTGTATAGGGAGAAGAGATTTGGAGTTTGATCGCCCTCACCTCTCGGTTACACAATGTAAACTAATTTCACTAATACTGGTATAAGAAACTTTTTTAAAAAATCACCTTCGCGCCGCCCCCCCCCCCCTGTAGGCCCCACAGGTTGAGAACCGCTGCTGTATTGTCATGTGCACCAACTCATTAAAGGCATCATCATCAGTTTCCTGGTCTGCTAATGTTGTCATGTGGTTCGGTCAAAATCGAACAGTCATTGTTGTAATCTTTATGTTTATCGTAGCATTGAAACGTGTTGTCGATGGATAAAAATTCTCTGCACTTTTAGACGTGTTGAAGCTTTACATTTTCACTTTTACTCAGTATGTTCACATCGTTCTCCAAGACCATTTAATTCTAAGGGTTACGATTTGTGGCTTCTTTTCCTTATTAGGTCTCGCGTTCTTTGGTCCGATATCTGGAATTTAGGTCTTTAGAAGTGAATTATATCTAGATTATGGTGTAGGATTTGTTTTGGTTCTTTTGAATTTGGTCTTAATAAGTCGATAATCCAATAAGCCAGATTCTACTGTACATTTCTTTAAACCTAAGTAATAGATTTACTTCCAGCGGGCAATAACCAGATATGTGGAGGGAAGTTGTTACTGTACCCATCTGTAAGACAGGCAATCGCGAGTGCCTCAAAACTAGAGGTATCTCCCTTCTAAGCCTGGTGGGGAAAACCCAAGCAGGCTTTAGGAATGGCTACTCAACTACAGACCATATATTCTCATAGTATGCTCTGATTCAAAACTATCTCAGTAAAGTGGCAGAACTGTATACGTGATTTTGGACTTAAAAAGGGCTTGTGACTCTGTTAAACATGCAACATTACTGAGAGCCCTAATGAATTCTGGAACATTCTTCCTATTTAGTAAAGCAATAATGTCAATTTTTTTAAAGCATATATTCGAACGGATAACGAACACACTGACTTTTGTCAATACCCACGAGGCCTCCGACACGGATGTGTATCTAGACCAAACTTATTCTCACTTATTATGAACGAAATAGGTAAGAACATATCTGCTGATGGTAAACATTGTGTTCAAATGTACCCGAGTCTTGCAGAATTGTTTATCTTCATGTTTGCTTATGATCTCGTTTTACTATCAAGTACACCACTCAACTTTCAAAATCAGACCAATTGCCTTGTGACATCATGCCAACAGCTTGGACTGCTGTAACAATTCTATAAATATGGTCTTAAGGGAGGGTGGTTTCTTAGGGTGGAGGGAAAATGGTCTCTTGTAGATATCACAATTAATGGTCAAATGTCAATGAAAACTTCGAGTTCGAAAGTTATGTTCACTTCATCTTCTCAGTTTCCCTATTAATTCGACTGATTCTCTGTCAACTAGTGAACATCACGTAAGGACGAGGGATTTTCTTATTTTAGTGCAGATGTTCATGAAATACTTGACTATTTTGTTGATATCCAGTCGATCTGAGTACCCTTAAAGTGTTGCTATCAGTACTTGAGTAATATAGTAAACATTATATTTAATTGAATTGACTGAATCCTCGAGTACTATTTGCCAGTAAAATACTCTTAGTAATTTTGCCAGTGTTCCATAAAGTTTCAATTATTGTCGTCTGTACTAAAGTATATTAAAATGCTGTTAGTAAAAGTAACAATGTCCGCACTCTGTAAAGTTCTGCCATGAGTGAATATTTTCATGGAGATGATGCTTAAATGGAGAACTGTGTTAATGGCAAACAGAGTCATGTCGGGACTTGCAGACAGCAGGTGGCAAGTCAGGTGTCTACTCCATTCAACTGCCAGAAACCAGAGAGAAACTGAGAGTCTGGTGTGACATGGACTCTGGCAATGGCGGCTGGCTGGTATGTCTTTGTGTTTGTCAGTGTGTGATGTATGCTCGTTTGTTAGTGTGTTAATCATATTTTCTGTTATGTCAGTGTGTGACATTGTCATGTATAACAAAGTGTGCTGTAATGTCTACATGTGTTTAGTGATGATCCTCATAATTTTATGTTTTGATTTCTTTGCTGGAACCTGCCCTGATTATTTCTCTGAACTCCTCTTCTCTTAAGTCCCAGCCACTATAATTTCCATAAGTTTAGTCACAAACAGGCAACGCTTTATACATCACAACTGCTGAATGAGACGTGTTCAATAGGCATGTGACGATGTGAGTGTAAACAAATGTTAGAGTTCTCATGTTTCCAAGGTAACGACCTTGTATCTAACGGTCAGGTGTTCCAGAGACGTCGTGACGGCTCCGTTGACTTCTACAGGAAGTGGACAGAATATGAACAAGGCTTTGGTGACGTCATCGGGGACTTCTGGCTGGGTGAGATTTCTGTTTAGTTTGTTTCTAGGTCTTCTTTTTACATAAAATAAAGTATTTTTCAGGGATCACAAAAACAAAAGATAATTATTTAGGACGACAAAAGAAATTTTTTCTTGAAACTAGGTGTGCTTTTGTAGTCGTATTTTCTGACAATATAAAAAAACACATTAAGCTATAATCCAGTCTGTAAAATCAAAGAATTGATGTACAATGAACAAGCTCATCTCTCCTCTTCTTTGAAAGTTTTGGGTCCAGGTGTCTCAGAAAGTATAATGTTTTCTGTCACTTCCCGTCTAAGCTTTGATGCCATACTTTAGGTTTATCAAGGCTTCACACCCTGACCAAAGGGAGACCCACCCGACTGCGTGTTGACCTTGCCGAGGTTACCGGAGAACGTCACTACGCTGAGTACTCGACATTCAGGGTGGACGGTCCTGAGACAAACTACACACTGACCGTGTCCGGCTACTCGGGTACCGCGGGTACGTGACGTTTGAACATTAAGATGGAGTGGCACAGCGGTTAACTGGCAGGGTGTCTGACTGGTTGATGGATGAGTGGATAACAAAATTTATGAGCTAATGGGTGGTTGGTCGGGTTTCTGAATAAAAAGGTATTTGTAGGAAATTAAATTCATGTCAAAGAGTTTGCTGAAGGTCTACAGAGCCTCTGTATGTTTTAAGCCTGAAAGCACAGCGTGTGAATCAAGGTTTAAGACTTCAGCTGCCTGAATACTCGGGTTAGTCAATTATGATTGGAGTAATTTAGTTACTGGACTGGATTACTGATGTAATTAGATTATCGGATGTTCGTTGGCGGGTTGATGAGTAGATGGTGACTAAGTGCAGACACTTGTCTCAACACTCACGTACCAAAGCTCTGGCAGCGGCGTTGTGAACTCAGTGTCCTGACAAGGGACCGACTTAGGGCTAACGGTCCTGTGACATGACAGCCTGCCACTGACAGGTACATTCTATGACAGAAACACCGCCTGTAGAGGCTGACGCTGTCCAGTTTGGTTCACAACGATGTCTGCGTTACCTCTGGGGGATGGGCGACCTCCAGGGTAAGTCTCTAAACGCCGGTGGTCGTTCCGCTGTGTGTTTTCGGAGACTCTACCTGTTGCACAACGGGAGATAAATAAACATGTGTTTACAAACAGCACTGTCGACTCGGACCTTGACATGTTTTGTGACCAAACCTTATTTGGGTAGTCTTGACAAGAGTTGTTACAAGATTTATTTATTTACGAAAAATTCTGTGTAGGACAATTATTACTTTGTTTCATAATGTTGTTTGTGCGTTTATTAGGTTGCATATTATTAACTGTACAAAGAAGCTCAATCTATCCTCGCATCTGGCATCTGGCATCTGGCATCCTCTCCACTTCAGCGAAGACTTTGCCCCAAAGCAGTTAGTGTCTTCGACCTCATCCAGTCGCACAATGTGACAATGGTACCCTTGTACCGCACAGATGGACTCTTTCACCTTTTTGTACTTTCACTCTCCCTATAACGACTGTATCTACCATTAAACATGAGTGTGGTAGCAAATATTAATCCAAGTATATTCGAGTTGCGATTTCAAAAAGAAGTTTCGAACAACTAGACCATTTTTACAAACTGAAAGTCTCCCCTACCGGACACTGTGGCACAGTCGTCAGTCCTCACTCACAGCGTGTCTCGGTTACTACGTGTTTCCACGGGAAGTGAGCGACTGGCCACCCGTTTACCCAATACAGCAGTGGTTCTCAAAGTATTTCGGACCGCGGACCACTGAGTAACGATAATGATTTTTATATGTACTGTGTGTACACTCTATTGTGTTTGATAGGGGTTTGTTCATGCCAATTGGACATTCCTCACATTTTTGTAATAACTCCCGGTAGTGTTAACAATTACAGTTATAGCTTGCAAGAAATAAATAAGCAGAAATACACACTTGTGCCTCATCCTCCTACCATCAGCATAGAGGCGTTTCTTTATCAACACAATTATAGACTGTCGACTTTATACAAAAGCGAGCAGCATCCTTCTCTCTCTCTAGCTCGCTACATCAGTCCATGTACTGAGTGAGGGAACTTGTACGACCATGGACCCAATCTTCCGATGAGGTCAGGACAAAAGATACAAATTGTTGACACGGATGATCATTGAAACAATATAAAAACCATTTTTCTTGCAGCCATAAACTTTTTCGCAAGGTTCTGTTTAAAATACGAAGGTGAGTGTAAATATACTGTTCGAACAACACATGGCTCGTTCGGTAATATTCTCCCTTAAATGTACCTGGAGGTAGTAAAGCAGAGATCACTCGTGGCGACACCTACAAGGTTTTGTGGAGGCACATGTTCTTAGTCCTGATAAACATCGCACAGTATTAATTAACTTAATGAGGGGAGAGGGGGCTGGGTATGTGGTGTTTACTGGCCGAGCAAAGATGACCTGTCAAAGGAGCCAGACACTTGCCTGCTGAGAAAAGTGACTCTGGTTCTAATAAAACATGTAGTATACACAGGCTGCAGTATTTCAGGTGTGTGTAGGATGATGATATTGGGATTTCACTCTGCTTCTTAAAGCAAACGCCAATCGTTTTATCATTTAACTTTTTTCTGTTTCATTGTACTAGTGAATTTCTGTGCACTTTTTCTTCTCAGTATTGCATTGTTTCACAAGTCACTATATTTGCTCTTGTTAAGTTTGGTCAGCATCAGCATCTCTCTTTCTTTTTTAAACAACTTTAGACACACCATTCCAATCAAATGTTATCAACCACATCCAAACATTAACACATACGGTAGAGTATTTTAGTTGGAAGAACTTTTCAGATAATAAACCCGATGGGAGTCCCGGGAACATTTTTTTCGTTCTTGTTATAATATAATACACTGTTAATTATGTGAAAAGCATGCAACATAAGTAATGTTGCCTCATTTGGATGGGCATCTGGCGTCTTTCTTGGTATTTGCAGTAGAGCGGCGCACGTGAAACAAACATATAAATTTTGGTTCCTGATGATTATCGTGGGGACATTTTTTTTCAATACATATGTTAAAGTGCAATAGGCTGATGCTAAGTATTTCATGATGAAACGTATAAATAATAATGAGCCAGTCGGACAGATGTCGCTGCACATCCACCGTAAAGGTGAGGAATGTCGCTTGAGAAATTGAATTAGTTCACAAAATATTCAAGTCCATGTGAACTAAGGATATACATGATAAAACAATAATTTTGAACACAAAGTAAACCTCATGTGATACTAAATCCCATGGTTGCTATGATCTGTTGTAAGTCTTGACTTTGTGTGTCTAATTTAACATAATCGCGCATGTGTGTGTTTACAGGTGACAGCTTAAAGTATCACAACAACCAGAGTTTTTCGACCTATGACCGAGACAACGACAAGTCCTCTATCAACTGTGTCGCTCACTATCGCGGCGCCTGGTGGTACAAGTCGTGTGGCGACTCTAACCTCAACGGCCGATACAAGGCTGACGGGGCCGTGGGTGCTGACGGCGTCGTCTGGCATCACGCCCACAATGACTTGAGGAGCTTCACCTTCAGCGAGATGAAAGTACAACCAGTGTAACACCGCCTTGTCTCCTGTACTCTCACTGCTTACACCCTCAGTCTACTCTACACCACACGTGACACTCGTGATGTCCCCTCAGTGCAGGTGACTGGTCTCGCAATATTGTAGAATATAAACTCAGTGCATGCTATTGTCCCATAGTTGTTTTTATTGGTCATGTTGCTAAAAGATTGTAAGATACAAACCTTAACACGTCTTATTTTTATTGATGAATTTAACATATTAATTGTCCGTAAAATGTAATGAACGGTCGTTATATATAATAGTTTAAACAAGTATAATTGTCAACTTTTCAAATAATACAAAAGTACTGATTGTGTCAAAGACTGTTACTCGTTATCATACTAACAGCAATTATACATTACACTACTTTCATTGAATAAAAAGGATTGAAAAAGGAAGTTTATTTTGTATTCTGTTTTGAAGCTTACTCTAGTTTGTCTTCGATGTATTAAAGCAAAAGTTTACACTTTGTCAGACCTAAAAGCTAAGCCCACTCTTCAGATAAACAATTTGTTGTCAGGAATGAATTGTTATTTTCATTAAAGTATTTAAAATTTTAAGTAGTATTCTTGGTATGTATTTCACATTTGATTACATGAAATAACATCAATATACTGTCACAGACACTCAGGTACACGTAGTCCTCTGGACATTTGTTCTCTCTTTTAATGTACGCAAACAAGACAACTAACTCTGTCTCTTTGAACGCCTGCATTCATTTCATTATAATAACTAAATTTATTGACAGTAACTAACAAAAACTCCCGATAGTGTAGAAAATGATTTCTTGTAAATACATCAGTTATTCCTTACTACTATCTCTTATTGTTACTTATTAGTATCTTCAATCATAGACACAGTCCTAAAGCAGGCTTCCTTTTCACTCAAGCTTGATGATGCACTGATCCAGGAAAATACATCTATACTCCACGAATTTTCTTTAAAAATCGCTTGTTTCATGATGGTACAAACATTAAATATGCTGTTGCCAATCAAACATGAATTTCACCAATGTTAAACACAGCCTGGCAATGCAGTGTATAACACACAAAAAACTAAGTTTATGTACATTTATTCTCGAGAAGCTGTTTATATAAATGAATACATAAAGAGCACAAAAGTGTAATAAATATGATTTAGGCAAGATATAACTGAGCACCATGGCAACAGATCACGTGGGATTAAACCACAAGAATGTCATCACAGTAAACCTGCTGTTCAGTAGGTGCCAAGCAAAGGGAGGTAACACGTTAATGCGCCTGTCACCATGAGAGTGAGAAGCTGTTGTCAGCAGCACCAGATCTGAACGCCTGAAAGAGCAGCACAGACAAAGATATACAAAACTAAACAAAGAGGGGAAGAGGATGACAAAATCTGACAAAAGAGACTACATAGAGAAACTGGCAGATGAAGCTGAAAAAGCAGCAAGTAAAAATGACCTGAAGACACTGTACAAGATAAACAAACAGCTAAACAACGGGTTTAAGAACAGTGATGTGCCAGTGAAAGACGTGAACGATAATGTCGTCGAGGGAGAGGAGAGGCAGGAAAACTACAGCGCTGGAGAGAGCATTTTGAGTCAGTTCTGAACAGACCAGATCCCCCTCAGCTTGCAGACATCCAGCCAGCAGCTATAGACCTCGACATCTGCACAGACCCACCAAGCCTGGAAGAAGTGACAGCAGCAGTCAAGACAATGAAGAGCTGCAAAGCACCAGGGGCAGATGGAATAACCGCTGAGATGTAGAAAGCAGATATAAATGTGACAGCTCCCAAGCTGACTGAAATCTTCAGGCAAGTTTGGGAATCAGGGCAGCTCCCTGTTGCGTGGAAGACAGGGCTCATCTTCAAGTTACCCAAGAAAGGAGATCTTGGAGACTGCAACAGTTGGAGGGGCATAACACTTCTTTCCCTCACCAGCAAGGTCTTCAGCAAGATTGTTTTGTCAAGACTGATGACAACCCTTGAGAAAGACCTCCGACCACAGCAAACAGGATTTCGTCCTGGGCGATCCTGCTCTGAACACATCTTCATTCCGCGGCAGATTCTGGAGCAGAGCAACGAGTAGAACACACCGCTGTACATCAGTTTCATCGACCTGGAGAAGGCTTTTGACAGCATTCACCACGAGTCCTTATGGAAGATCCTGAGGCATTACGGAGTCCCTGCAAAACTTGTTCAGGTCGTTGCAATGCTGTACAGCGATTTCAAATCCCAGGTTGTCTGTGACACGGAGCTCACAGACCCCTTCAACTCAGTACTGGGGTGAAGCAGGGCTGCATTCTGTCGCCGTTCCTCTTCATCCTGGCCATGGACTGGATCATGAAGACTTCCACCGACAGTGAGAGGAGAGGGATCAGATGGACCATGACTATGACAGCAACAACAACGCTGGAAGACTTGGACTTTGCTGATGATATTGCCGTGTTGTCGCATGGCCACCAAGACATGTGCCCAAGCTGTCCAGTACAAACAGCCTGGGGCAGTCACTGCTCGCACCTGTTTCTCGGCCCGAGAACTGGTCCTGCTGGGTATGGCAGTAGAGCTTTGAGACTGAGTTAGCGAGAAGTACCTTAGTGCCGCAAGGCGCTCTCGTCCGCTGGAAATAGCGGCTCGCATCACTCAGCCTCCTTGTCCCCACCCCAGGGAGTTAGGGGCTAGAGTTTGATAGGCTAGGTAGGTAGGTTAGAGTAGATATAGCAGTTGTATGTGTAAATTATGTAAATAAATCCATGTCTTGAAACCTATTTACCTGTGTGAGCGTGTCAGTGCCATCAAATGCTAGTGTGTCGTACGTATGTCCTCGTCGTGTGAATGAGGTGACTGTGTATCACTAGCGCATGAGGTTTATGTTGTCCATGTACTCGTGACACAGCAGCAGAGAGAGATAACACACGTGAAGATCCGTGGAGTTGATGCACCGAAGAAAAGACAATTTAGTGCCAGAGATAGTAAAGAAGAGTCCTTTGTGGACTCTAAGGTCGGTGAGTTAGGACGTGTGGTGCATAGGACTAAAAAAAGAACACAACGCAAGGTGAAGATTAGACGATGCACCCGACTAACGAGAGCCATAATTTTTTTTAGTGGAGAATTCTCCTTGGGGACTTCCGTCCTCTTCCCTTGAACACCAAAGAGGAACGGATTGACTTGGTGCTAAGTTAAGGTGTAGGGTTGTCGCAAACCTGGGGCAGGGTCCGTAGATTTGGTAAGGGGTACGATTTCTATCACCAGTCCAACACACCGTCTATACCCCCACCAAGTCCACGTCGACACTTACCGCGTGCTACCACACTAAATTGCTTATTAATTACCCACTCTAACCAGCTCGAGCCCCCAAGCACGCATACCCCAAAGTAAAACACGAGGCAATTTAGTGCATTAAAAGATGTTAATTATTATTTCCAGAAGTTCATACAAACCAAAAAAATGCCACAATTACAAAGTATGAACCCTTGATCGTTGTCTAGACCGTCCCGTTTACCTAATTCAGCGGTTCTCAACCTTTTACATGTGGCGACCCCCCTGACGAACACCGGTACGTCCGCGACCCCCCTTAGCCGGCTAGGTCGGTGGAAGAGCGGGGGGGGGGGGGG
>SRHC01003117.1:13633-40096 GCA_004794325.1 Pomacea maculata
GTTTGTAATATGGTGGTGTAATATAGGGGAGTCAGCGATGAGAGATTGGGGGAGAAAGAGGGCAAAAGGCGAGAGGAGGGAGATTGGAGGCTTAATTGTTGAGAGGGAGATTGTGTTTTGAGTTTTGGAAGTGAGAAGTCACTGCATGCCGAGACAGTGTACTTGAATAGGAAGAAGAGATTTGGAGTTTGAGCCCCCGCACCACTCGGTTACACAATGTAAACTAATTCCACTAATACCAGTATAAGAAACTTTTTTTAAAAAATGACCACCTTCGCGACCCCCTTGTAGGCACGTCGCGACCCCCCAGGGGGTCGCGACCCACAGGTTGAGAACCGCTGACCTAATTATTTCCCCTGCTTCTATTATGTCCAGATAACTGAGAGCCAGATCTAACCTTATCTGTCATACACACAATACTGCTCACACAATACTCCTCACACAATACTCCTCACACAATACTGCTCACAAACTCTCCCCGTACACTCCTTATGCGCACGCCACTTAGCTGTGTTCTCGACTTTGTGGTGTGGAGATTAGTTCTTGCAGAACACACACGCACAACTGTCACTGTACTGTCCAATGGCGGATGCAGTATAGGTAATCTCTCGTCGCGCCGCAGAAGAAATATTGTCCGAAGACTTCGGTCTTCTGTAGATCGGCACGCGACGAGAGGAGTACGAGGAAGGTGCACTTCGAACTGTCACCAGCAGGCCGACGATCTTGGTATGGACGCAACACCGATACCAGTGGCCGGAACACTTGTCCGTTATTTGGTCGTCAGGTCGGACGAAGTTGTTCTTTCCAACGCACAGGTACGACCGTGTGGCTATATCACCTTCTAGGTTGATGTCCTTTTCTCTCAGTAGTTCGGCGAAGGACAATTGCAAAGGAAGACTTGAGATATCAGGATCACTGTCTCTCCCTAGAGGTATAACGTAAAGCCCAGCTTGTCGTCCAGTTCTTTCTCTCTTTTAGTCCAAACGCTCAGCCTGCATCTCTAGATCTTTCAGTCTCGTAACCGTCTTGTTGGCCAGTCATACCACCTGACACACCACAACCAATCACGCCTCAGCCACCACGAGCCTACGCTCCCACCCGCACACGCGTAAATGACGTAAAAATGACGTAATTTCTAGAGAGAAATTACGTCATATCTAGAGTAAAATAGATGTACAAACCCACACTACAGCCCTATCCCACTCTTTCACGACAAGGGTGTTGGCCTTTTAGCGAGGGTCAGTCAGTCCGGCTCCACCACCTGTACACGTCCATGGAGATAGGATTCTGATATCTTCTTGTTTTTGTATAAAGATGTACAAGATGTAAACTGCCGGATATTCTGTAAACGCTGTTATGCTTCAACTCCTAAGACAAAATGACACAAACACACCTTATGCTCATTTTGCTTACAGTGTTTATTACTACTTTCACCCGACTTCTGTCATGACATTTGTTGTAGTATTCCTGATGTTTAGCTGACACGTGAATACTGGCCCCCGGAGTACTGGACAGGTGGGTGAGAGTTACCCTCCATAGGTTCCCAGTCACTTAATCCCCAGACACTTCATCCCCGACACTTAATCCCCGACACTTAACCCCCTAGACTTTTAATCCCTAAGCACTTCATCCCCAGACACTTAATCCCTAAACTAAATCCTTAACCAAAAAAAATTATGAAGTCATCGAAAAATTTAATTGAAATTCAAATTCAAATCATGCTATTAACTTCAACGTCATTTGAACATCTACAACATTAGTTAAAGTTTATATAAGCTAGTAAATTTAATGTTCTTTAACAATATATACAGTATTTACGTATGCTTGAAGTAGGATAGAAGTTCCGGCATGCGATCATGTTGTGGCATTGACTCTGCAAGCAATTCGAAGGAATCAACAATGTCTTCCTTACGTACATAGGCAAGTGCTGGGTGGCATCTGACCATTCCACGTCACTCGTCGTCTTCATCGTCACTTCTCATCCCGAGTTAGTGACTGCGTAATACCGCCTGACTTCAGTGAAAGTAACAGCCCGTTACTTTACATGACTGAAACTTCTCTCTAAAAGCGGTCATCGCAGCTTTCTCAAAGTCTGTTACTATATATTGTCTCTGGAGCTGCATTAGGCACTAGCTCTCTAACTGCATCCAACAATCTATTATAGGCTGCACTTGATTTATAAAGGATTAAGTATCTGGGGATTAAGTGTCTGGGGATTAAGTGTCTGGGGATTAAGTGTCTGGGGATTAAGTGTCGGGGATGAAGTGCCGGGGATTAAGTGTCGGGGATGAAGTGCTTAGGGATTAAAAGTCTAGGGGATTAAGTGTCGGGGATGAAGTGTCTGGGGATTAAGTGACTGGACACCCCCTCCATCATCTCTACCCTTGTCAACATAAATTACAGGGGAACATTCTACAATACTCACACGTCCATCACACAGCTCACCCCGCGGCTCACCAGCCCCCACCCCTGATGTTCCCGAACATAAAACTCGACGTGTGGTGTAACGTTTAGAGATAACAGATTTATTAAACATGAACATGTAAATATACATGTAAACGTCAATGCATACCATACAGTCGTCTGGGGAAGTCCCAGTGCTGTCCGTGCCATCATGTAGTTTAATCCTACATCAACAGTTGTCATAGCGATCGGCTGTATTAATTATTACACTCTGTTATTTGACGTTTTATAAAAATTATTTTAAAAAACTACTTACCTGTGAATGTTACAAAAATGACTTTAACACTAGTTATGTCTTCTCTTCTGTTTTGTCAAGCGAGGTGTCATGTCAGAAATCGTCCTGTCTTTTCTTGACATCACCAAAAAATATTTCTACAGTAATGTGTGTCATGAACCAGCCTGGTTCAAGGCCACAAGAACAGGGCCAAAGAGAGATAATTTGAAGTGGACAGCGGTCAGTGAAAGGGGACAGTACAGTAAAGTATCTCTGTTTTTACGACTTGACAGGACACCTTGACTGATGGAGGCGATGGAGGCCCACGGTTGGGGAGTAAGGAGTAACAGTTTAGTGGTATGGCGCGGTGAGCAGTAGGTGTCTTAGTGTTTGAGCGATAGCGTCAGGGCCGGGTAGATGTGGTGCAGAGGGGTCACATGATCTAGCAGTATACAGTTTAGGGTAGATGTGTAGTCGTGACCTTTTCCCATATACCAGCAGCAGGCCAGTTCTTAGCCCCCGCGGGGCCCGAGGCAAAGGGCATGTGCGGGGCCCTCACGCCACGATCACACGGTTTTAGTTGGGATCTAAAGTCACATATCAATCAAAAGCGCGGGGCCCCTTGAAGCGCGGGGCCCTAGGCAGATGCCTCGTCCGCCTGCCCCTAAGCACGGCCCTGACCAGCAGGGACTACCGTGTTTGAGACGCGTAGCGCTGCTTGCTGGCACTTACAATCTGCAACCGTGAGAATGAGGAAGGGGTCTCCGTCCTCGCAGACGACAAGACGTGGATACACCGTCAAAATCGGAAACAGCAACTCTGCAACCAGAGGAGCAGAAGTGCCAGTGGGTTAGAGTCAGTGAGTCGGAAAACTCACTTCCAATGTCGTCGCCATAATCATTGCCTGGGTCAAAGGTGTGTGACTTGTGATCTCCGCCAGTAGTGTGCCAAGGCAATTCTGTGACGAGGACGCTGCCGTGTGATAATGTGTGTTTATGCAATCTACACACAGCTAATGTGTTATATTAATCATAAAAAATACACTTCTTTAGGTTATAAACATCTCGGCTTACGCAAAGTGAAACGAAATATAAAAGAAACAAAGCAACACTTGTATATAAGAATGACTGAGCAACAATAAAGTACAGTATGCTGCACTGAGTGAACATTGTTAAGTATTGTGAGGCCAGTCATCTGCACTGAGGTGACGTCACGAGTGTCACGTGTGGTGTACAGTAGACTGAGGGTGTAAGCAGTGAGAGTACAGGAGACAAGGCGGTGTTACACTGGTTGTACTTTCATCTCGCTGAAGGTGAAGCTCCTCCAGTCACCGTGGGTGTAAAACCAGGTGACGCCGTCAGGACCCGAGGCCCCGTCAGCCTTGTATCGGCCGTTAAGGTGAGACCAGTGACACAAGTTGTACCACCAGGCGCCGTGATAGTCAACGGCACAGCTGCCTGTAGAGGCCTTGTCGTTGTCACGGTCATAGGTTGAAAATCTCTGGTTGTTTTGAGCCGCCATGCTGTCACCTGTAAACACACACACGCGCTAGTATGTTACATGGGATACACAAAGTCCTACACCACAAACATATTATCACAAGAAAATATAAACAATTTCCTTTATATCAAACGTGTTATCTGTGTGAAGCTCATCATAAAAATCAAAACACCTCGCATGTCAATCAAACAAAATACAACAGTAGAGTGAACCTCACGACACCTCTATAGTCAGCATTTACAACACATCGATACAACACTACAAATGTTGCATGATTTTTACATAATTATTAATAGTATTATATTTCAAATAAACACAAAAAGCCTGGCGACTTCCATCAGGTTTATTATCTGTAAAGTTGTTACAACTAAAATTTTGTACTCTATGTGTTACTGTCGAATGGGTACCTACCTGCGTCACCCGAGTAGCCGGACACGGTCAGTCTGTAGTTTGTCTCAGGACCGTCCACCCTGAATGTCGAGTACTCAGCGTAGTGACGATGTCCATTCTTCTCGCCGAGGTCTACACGCAGTCGGGTGGGTCTCCCTTTGGTCAGGGTGTGAAGCCTTGATAAGCCTGAGATAAGACATGGTGGATATGTCACGATAATACATAAACCATGCAGAGAACTATATCTTTGTATCCTGCTCGATAGTTCTCATGAACCACAGCCACTAAACTGCAGGTCAAATGATCAAGTTCAAACAAGTTTAAACAAGTGAGTAAGGTGACCAGACGTTTCGGGGGCGAAAGCGGGACACGTGCCGATGATGGTGTCGTCACCGTCAAAAAACGCCGAAAAAAGTGATTTTTAAAGATAACCTGGACATTTGATGGACTTGCCAGAAAGCCAGAAAGCGGGACATTGGGCGTCCCGCCCGATATTCAGGCGGGACACGAGGTCAAAAGCGGGACTGTCCCGCCAAATGCGGGACGTCTGGTCACCTTACAAGTGAGTCTTAAGTTTTTTCTTAAAAGAAGCAAGACTATCAGACTCCTTGGTCGAGAGGGGAAGCGAGTTCCACAAAAGCGAGGCTACATTGGAGAAGGATCTGAAACCCGCAGTCTTCTTATTAGTATTCCCTGACTGAACACTCGGTCGTTCAAGTCTGAAGTGTGCTGCTGAACGAAGGTTCCGCTGGGGTTGGTAACAGCGAATGAGTTCTTGGAGATTGTAACGATTCGCGATTCAGGCGAATCTAATTAGATTCATTTTATTTTTAATTCTCCTTGATGTCAGGGGAGGGAAGTCGCGCGGAGGTCGCGTCAGTTGTAATTCTTTTTACGTCATGGATGGAATGACGTAAATGAGCTTAGCACAGTGTAACTAGGGCGACGGTAGGCAATGGAGAGCCATGTAGTACTCGTGATTGGTTGACACAGTCTCCAAGAAAGACGGTTAGGAGGTCGTCCTAGTTACCTGGTCGCTAAGGGTGCCTGATTGGTCAGGAAGATGAAAAGAACGAGTTAACTTAGGAGATCTAACGTTTCTCGAGACAGTCGGGACCAAGCAGTTGGAGAGTACAGAGCTCCGTGGAGAGTGATCAGTGTGTGGTTAACTGCCTGCAACGTATGTACAACGTTGTTTCCAGTGGAGTATTATCATGTGTATTCCGAGTTGTGGTGGAGTAATTAATTCAATCGGAATATAGCATCTTCGCCGATACGGCTTTAATCTCCTTAGCTTCACGAACTGCGTGAAGTGATACATCGAACATAACCTGCTGGTCCAGTCAGTGATCCCGCCAGCCCGCCTGAGAAACCTTAGGAGGAGGTTGACGCTAGGGGAGTAGCGTTCTTTTATTTTGTTTCATCCTCATCTCATCGTAAATTTTAATTTCATAAACATTAAATGTATTAATCGTTGGCCGGACCTTTTTGTTGAAAAAGGTGAAAGAGTGCGGCGAGCGTGGTTTACATGCAGATGTTTACACGCGCTCGCAGACACATTCAACACACTCTTTCGTAAAACGTTACAGAAATATGCAGGCGCAAGGTCGTGAAGACAGCCATATGTCAAAGTTAACAATTTGTGGACAATTCTTTTCTCCACAGGAAGCCAATGTAGGTCACGTAGGACAGGAGTAATGTGGTCAGTTGTTTTCTTTCGTGCAACTATCCTAGCAGCTGTATTTTGCACTCGCTGAAGCCTCGACAACTCGCTCTTTGAAATTCCCCAGAGGCAGCTATTTGCATAGTCTAATCTTGACCGGATGAGGGACACAGCAACTGCATTTGCAGTCTTCTTATTGAGAATGGGTCGGAGTCGTCCAAGTGTGCGGATGTGGAAATAACACGCCTTGACTACAGAACTGACATGATCAGACATAGTTAGAAGATTGTCAACATAGAGTCCAAGGTTCCGTACGGAGCTGGAGAGGGGGATTCTAGCTTGACCCACTTGGATGGAGTCTAGAGAGACTTTACTAAGGCTAAGCTTGGAACCACATAGCATCGCCTCTGTCTTCTCATCATTAAGCTTGAGTTTATTCCTCAGCATCCATGACTTGACCTCTAAACAACAATCTTCTACAGCACAGACTGCCTCACGCACCGACTCACTGTCAGTACTAAATGAAAAATAGAGTTCAGTGTCATCTGCAAACATCTTACAGTTCACATTATGCTTCTCAATGAGAGGACCAAGCTGAGATGTGTAAATAGAAAATAGAACCGGGCCCAAAACAGAGCCCTGTGGGACACCGCACAGCAATGGAACTGTCACTGAAGAAGCTTGATTGACCATCACCCTTTGTGTGCGGTCACTGAGGTAGGAATGGAACCACTGCAAGGCGGAACCACCAATGCCCACCTCCATCTGGAGACGAGTTAGTAGAGTGGTGTGATCAATGACATCGAAGGCCGCACTCAGGTCAAGGAGGACCACAAGAGTCACTTTCCCTGCATTCGCACTGCACAGAAGATCGTTCATAAGACAGAAGGCTGTCTCACAGCTGTGCTTGGGTCTGTACGCCGACTGGAATTTATCCAATAAGCTGTAGCGGTCCAGGTGGAATGTCAACTGCTGAGCAGCGACACGCTCCACAAGTTTCGACACAAAAGGCAGATTTGACACAGGTCTATAGTTTTTACACAAGCTCGGGTCCAAGTTGTGCTTCTTTAAGACAGGCTTGATCACAGCTGTTTTAAATTGTCTGGGTACAGAGGCAGAGAAAAGGCTAGCATTGACTATGCGAACTAGTACAGGAAGTAGAATGTCAAGGTGCTGGAGAACAACACTAGTGGCGATAGGATCATCCACAGACGTGGTTGGGCTACAACGCCGAACTAATTTCAGTAGTTCATCTTCTGTCACTGGTTGAAAGTTAGAGAGGGGCGTGCCACAAAACAAGTCACTGGTTTGCTCCACAGTAACAACCGAGTCACTGAAGCTGTCCATGATGGTCTTTATCTTGTCTTCAAAGTAAGCACTTAATGTACTGGCAGCAGTCTGGTCATCCATCTCTGGAAGAACAGGCTGAGTCACACCTTTACCCAGGAGACCATTCACAACTGAAAACATCTTGCGGGAATCAGAAACTGCAGAGCTTAGAATGTTCATAACATACCGCGACCTAGCTTTGACAATGATGGCTGAACACTGGCTCCTGGTATGGCGATAAATCTGACGATCCACCTCCAGTCTACTCTTGCGCCATTTGCGCTCCGCCTGACGCCTGACCTTCTTGGCTCGGCGTACCTCTGGAGTAAACCACGCGGTATCAGGACGCTCAGTAATGCACCTCTTTTTCACAGGCGCAAACTTGTCAAGAAGAGCAGACAGGGTGCTGTTGTACAGAGACACAAGCTCATCCACATTGTCAGGAGGGGAGACCAGGAGAGCAGAACGCTGAAGTTCGGTACGAAAAGAATCAGAGCCCATGCCCCGCACATTTCTAGTGTACACAGTCTTTCTCGGTAAGCCAGGCCTTGACATGCTGGTAGTAAACAACACAAGAAAATGATCCGAAAGTTGCAAGTCTTCCACAACAATAGACCTAACAGTGTGATGGCCGGGTCTCGCAATAACCCAGTCCAAGGTGTGAACCACGAGTGAGGGCGAAACTGAGTGACTCAAAAGTCTTGAACGTTTCTGACACCAAAGGCCTCAGAAGCACGGATTTCTTATAAACAGCAGCAATCCCACCACCACATCTATCTCCAGACCTGGGATTGTGAATGAACGAATATCCCACGGGAGTGATTTGCTTGATAACAAGCTCATCTCCAGCCTCCCTAAGCCACGTCTCAGTGAGCAACAGCAAATCCAGTGACTTGTCAATAATCACATCGTGAATGTCCACAGCCTTCCTGACGACAGACTGGTGGTTGAGGAGGCCACATAACAGTTGAGTCTGAACTATCTTACTCTCAGACAAACTTGTAATATCTAGCGTTTCTGTTGTAGGGGGGTCAACACTAGACCCATCTTCATTCACAATAGACGTACAGTGAGGGGACAGGTCTGCGAACTGGAAAGGGAATGCCGGAGTAGGGGAAGTAGGCGGAGTAACAGCAGTAACTCTGGTTACACACACAACACGCTTCATATTAAACAGAAGATATCATATAAATAACAGCACAACACACAGAACCCACTACTACATGCTTTCACCGTAAACACAAGTTCAGATGCCATGTTTTTCGCGATAACAATTGAGATAAGGAGTGGAATGGAGATAATATTATAAACAGCGGTCTCACCCAGCCAGAACTCCCCGCTGATGTCACCAAAGCCCTGTTCATATTCTGCCCAGTTCCTGTAGAAGTCAACGGAGCCGTCACGGCGTCTCTGGAACACCTGACCGTGACAGACAAGGTCACATGACAGGTCAAGGTCCCCGATGAGCAAATTACAGTAGTACAAAACATTTCAACTTCGTGTATCGCTAAATGCTCTTCTTTATTGAACACTGGATTAGTGAGTAGGCAGAGTTCTTGCCCTAATCATAATACTTACGTTGGTAACGCCATCATCATCATCATGATCATGATCATGATCATCATCAATCATCATCAACATCATCATCATCATCATCTCATGCGGCAATGTTCTTGTACAAAAAACTTGCACCTAGCCAAATTGGTGTTTATACGCCGTGCCAGCAACTAAGGCTATATTACGGCAGGCAGCCAGCCCTGTAAACAGATGCCACGTGCAGAGAAAGAACAGCGTGCCCGAGACAAGAAATGAACTCTGGGCAGCCAGCCTTCACTGTATTGGTGACAGGCGCTAACCGTTGCGCCACCGGACCGCTCCAAAACAATATGACAGACGACATCGATGACGAGATACTTTTGGAAGCAACTGCGGCTGCGATAGTGATATTGCATAATGTAGCGGAGAGAGAGAAAAAAAAAAGAAAGAAAAAAAGATGTGGTTGAGGTAGTGAGGAGCGCGGAGTCGCTTAGAGGCATATTCATGTCTTCTAAAGGAAATATCTTCGGAAGATTCACGAGAGTGTAGACGATTTTTGCGAATGTCATCTTCCACTTTGAAATTGTTACCTATTATGCCATTGCCCGTGAAGGCATTCTAGCCTTATATCTGTTCATGCAGGGCTTCTGCTTACGCAAAAAATTGCGTACAGTACGCATTAAAAGTTCGGAGGACCCCTTCAATTTTCGTCAATGGGGTCCCCACCAAAGCTGGGCGAAGAACAGGGACCCCTTAAAAATCTGAAGAAGGGGTCCCTGGGACCCCAAAAATTTAGCCTTAGCAGAAGCCCTGTGTTCATGTAATCAGGGTGTACAGTGTGGAACAGACACGGACAATTCTCCCAAAGAGAAGTCATGAGAACACGGCTCTCCTCCGACCACATGGCCATTGTTTACAATGTGGAGGTCAAAGGGAGCCAACTTTGTTCAAGCATTCCGATTGGCTACAGCCCTACTGTGTAGATCGGCCTAGTGAGAAAATAGAAACACGCGCTATATCTCTATAGATATCTCTATATGCCCGCGAAATCTCGTAACCTAGCGACAAGGCCTCTCTGCGTGCCGTGTGCACAACTTGCTGAGGCCTTGTAGGGGCTGCTAAAACCGCTGAGTGTCCAACATTGCAGCGTGGGAATAGACCTTTAGTCACATAACACACGCACGTATAACTTCGTCTTTTGTATCTCCAAACTTATAGCTCCATGTTTCAAGTGCTACTTGTGTTCTTAGCTTTACAGTACATGTAGATTAATTTGTTTTTAGTGCATGTTATGCTGCTGTACACCTGAAACCCACAGATGATGATGATGCTGATGCTGATGCTGATGATGATGATGATGATCATCATCATCATCATCATCATCATCATCATCATCATCATCATCATCATCATAATACAAAATTTGTAAGGCAAATTTATTATATTACACTCGTAAGGAGCATTCTCAGCGCCTAAGAAGAAGAACGAGCTACAAAGGACAAGTACGCAAACGAATAATAAATGAACTAAGAAAGAATAACAACGCTAGTGATGAATAAAACCAAATACTTAAAACGCAGTGGAAACAATAACAAGAACTGAATCAATCATAATATTTTAATATTGAAAAAGGAAGATGATCAAGGAAGGGTATGACAAAGGATCAGTATTAGTACCGCTACACACAAACTGTGAAATACTGTACTCAAGCGTTCAAAACCTGGGGGAGGGTGGGAGGTGATGAGGTTACGACAACAGCAGATATGATCTTATGAAGAGGACATTGATTAAACGAGTGGATATTACAGGACAAACAGCACCCATGAAAAAGATAATGTAGCTGACGAGACACAAGCACTTCATCTGTTCGCATTATGTCTTTAACATGACATCAATACTTACACAAATGTTAAGTTTTCAAGTGGATCAAACAAAGTGCGACATGAACACCACATGACATGACAGAACGTACCAGCCAACCGCCGCCACTGGAGTCCATGTCACACCACGCTCTTTGCATCTCACTGTCACCTGGCAGTCGGATGGAGTACACACCTGACTTGCGTCCTGTCTTCTGCCAATCGCGGCAAGACACTGATTTCAACGGCAACAAAATAAGTTCATGAGATGAATGTTCATCTGTATTCCAGTCACGTGTAGCCAGTGTACTGAGTCCATAATAATGTTTGAGCTGAACAATACTAATATTTCTATTAACCAACAGACCTGTACTAAATCTTTCACGATGTATCGCACTTTCTCAAACAGTAGAGTAATAATATTATAAAGTATCAAGCAAACCTTATAATTTAGAATGTTTTACCGAGTTTGTGGACTTTTACTAGTTAGAAAGGTCACAAGTTCATGGCTGTCTCGAGATCTAAAACAAGAAGCAACCCTAAGGGCAGATACAAATGTATAAAGCGTATGTGGAAGGTACTTAAAACCTACTTTACAAGTTACTATAGAGTAAACACAACTTCTACAGAAAGGTAAACAAGTAGCGGTTTGCTGTGAATAAACGATGACAATACAAACAATTAGAGGTGCATTCAAGGTCACAACAGGAAGCACAATTATTATTCATTATTCACATCTCTTTAAAGAGAACTCAATGAAATAGTATGTGAACACTTGATGGCGGGCAACTACCTACCTGCAGCATGACCAGAGGATTCATTTGTTGGCGGAAACTCGTCGAAGAAACACCAACATCTGCCCGACTGACAACGACTCAAAGGGTCAGGACAGTCGTTGCTGTTGTTACACGGTGTGTTTACACACTCTGGTCCCGGATATGAGGCGGGAGACTGCAGGCAGCTTCTCTGGTAGTGGGTCCACCCTGCACTGGTGTGAGGATACCATCCTGACTGAGCGTCACGTGCGGTGACGTCATGAAGCACACAGCGCCCTCCTGTGGCTGACACGTGCGACATAAAAAGACAGCTCGACCTCAAAAGGATATCATCAGTGTGTAGGGAGATGAACAACAGCTCATTTCTTTACACATTAAAGTGCGTGAGAGAAAACACGTGTCCAGTATCATGTCTAAAATCAAGAAAACAAACGTTATAGAAAACGTGTCGGTTTTATCCTTGTTGTGCCCTACTTCTATCATCCGGCGAGGAGAGAAAAGGGAGATTGTTTCCCAACAATACTGAAGAGACTTGTCTTTTGCTTTTCGTACACAGACATATTACAGAAAATTTCTTTGAATCAAAACTTACTTCACTAAACAGGTTGTGCTATCTGAATAAGAGACTGTTGTTTAGTATCACCCTCAGAAATACTGTCTTTATCCCATTCCTCAATATATGTGTGGTTGTATATGAAACAGAAGGATGACATCGGCTTCCTGTTTATAGTTTCGAAAGCATCATTAGAATTAAACTATTTTTTAAAACTTTTTGCACAATTCATTGATAGGCCCATAATTTGTAGTCAGTGGCAGCACCGATGTGTTCGCGAACAAGGCGACTTATTACCGGATGATTATCATCTATGGTCACGCTTGTAGAAGAGATGAACCACCCAGTATATCAGTTGGACAAAGTAAAAGAACTCACCCGTGAGCTACAATAATGCAAGTAATTTGATATTTGACGGGCATACGCCACATGGCAAGCATCTGTGCACCTGGAGCAAACTTCCGAGACGTCTCTCCATCCTCACAAAAGAGTCACCTTTGACTTAGTGTCGAATATACTGTCGGCTAAAAGCTGCAGATTGCATATATGCTGATGATATTCAGAGTATTCTGGACATGAGTAGCTACACTAACAGGGCTCTCAATCAACTCTTTGCTTTTGAGACCAGCTGTGTGTGTTGTACGGCGCTGTAAGCCTGGCTAGGATTGTATGGAAATCGCTTCTTTTTTATTTATTTTATTTATTTTATTTCTTTTTTAATTATTATTATTATTATTATTATTATTATTATTATTATTATTATTATTATTATTATTATTATTATTATTATCTGAGATGGAGAAGACAGGAAGCTATGAAGCATCTGGTTTACAAAATGTGAACAGTGTCATCAGGAAAAGGATGAAGGTAGATAAAGAACTGTGCATCAAGAAACAGTGCCGCAACATGAACAAGAGAATAAAAATGGGTAACAGGAAAAGGGAAAAGAAACAGAAACATTATTCTGTTTGCCATGGCTTCTTAGACTTTATCAAGGGTTTTTACACGTTCCACGTCTTCCTATTAAATATTACAGCGGAGCAACTTTGTTCAAGGAAGTTTTAAGGTGACACTGCATGCAGATAGTTGTGACCACAGGCAGCATCTCTCCATCTGTATTTTGCTCTGCACACAACATATTAAACGATGTTTCCCTCTTAATATTGGCTTAGAATTCGTTAAATGCTGAAGGATGCGAGGAAGAGAAAGAGGACTTGTATGTTACTGCTTTCTCTTGTCTTGTTGGAGCCAGGCGGCTCACGGTAGTTTGTATATAATGTGACTTGCACAGACCGAAATAATGAACAACAGTGTCTACGAACCTCTGAAATCAAAGGTGACACAACTCGTGTTACTGGCACACAGGTTGTTACACGCCTGCAGATTGAGTCCATTCAGAACTTGCAGATAGTGTCCCCTTAGTCCACTCTGAGGGTAGCCCACCACCGTGGTCTGTAGGTCGGATGGGCTGCAGGCTGATGCACATCATTGGTTTGTATAATTACTTGGCTCGCTTGTGCATGACACATACATGGATTAGTTTATATATTTGATTTCAAGCAATATTATAATGAAATACAAGTATTATGTCTAATTGTAGCATATAGGTCGATAGACAGACAGTACTACTACAGATACTCACTAGCAGAACACGTGTAGTCACTTGTAGACAAGAAGAAGCCAGGACGACAGAGGCACCTGTCTAGGAAGCACATCGAGTTCTCCTGTCGACACTCGTGGTCGTCAACACAGGTTGCGTTGTACCAGTCGTTTAGTATGAATGAGGATGACATGTTTGTCTGTTCAGTCCCCACAAACTGTTTTGAAGACTGAGAGAGGAAATAAAAGCTGACGCCTGTCTCCTGTTTGAGAGACAGACGAGACTCTGAGTGACGAGTGCACGCGATGTTTTCCCCTCGACTGTTGTGAAAGGTGAAGGCAATACATGCATCATCTTGAAGACAAGCGATGTAGCAGTCGTGTGAAGAAGTCGTGGTGAAGCTGTCAGACCCAACATTGGAGTCAAGAACAACCGAGGTATTGTGCAGCTTCAGCTGTTGTTGTAGTTTGTTCAGCAAGATGGTCGTCTGCCACTGAGGGTCGGTCACGGCGCTGTGGATGTCGCCAGCACTGAACATGCGACAGTCCTTGGTTTCTACGTCGTTGCTGTCACACCCAGGACAAAGACTGACAGCCACGCAGCCCGGATGTTGATGACATTCATCCTTACACTGATCAGCGGACACCAAGGGTCTATATTCTACTCTACCATTCAGCTTTGTGTGAAGCAGCTCCAGTCCCGGACTAAGATCTTCACACTCATGTAGCAGGCCCTCCCTTTGCAGAGTCTGACAATATTTCTTCTTGACATCTGTTATGGTGGCCTTGATCCTGAGGTAGTCAATGTCATAGCGCTGTAGAGAAGACCCCTTACCCATGAAAGCTTCTGAAAATAGGTTCTCTACAGAGGTCAGGTCGTAACTTATGGCGACAGGTTTGTCCTCCACTGCTGTCAGCCACATCGGCATCTTACTGTTAATGAGGGGGAAGACTCCAGTAGCGATCACATTTGTATCCACCTGATTTCGAAAATCTTCTGCGTCTTGTTGCTGTCCAGAGGTCAATGTAGACGACTGTCCCAGTAGCACAGCAGCGGAATGGCTGGCTGCAGCTGTCACGTGATCCTTTGTGTACCGTTGGTAGGCGCTGCCCTTCATCTTGTGCACGACTGATAGCGAGGCTCCAAAGCGGGCACGGGACACAAAGTGCGTGCCGAAGGTGTCAATGAACTCCAGGTATACATCCTGGTCATAAGTGCTGTTAAGCTTCAAGACCCACTTCAGGAACATCGGGTGAAACGGCGGCAGCTCCAGTGGTGAAAGTGTCACGTGATAAGAGCTGCAGGCGGCTGTTGACACGACCAGAACGTTCTGCCTCAGTTCTGTGGAAAGTTTCCGGAAGTTTTCGCTGGCCGAGAATGAAGGACCCCAACCTCCACCACGTAGTCGTGCAGGGACAGCCAGCAGCTTGGTCAGGTCGTACGGCGTCTGCACTACCTCCGAGGTAAACGACGGGACACACGACACATCCGGGGACACAAGTACGCCCAGGGGCACATTATACCGACTGTCTGAGGTTACGTGTCTAATGCTGTAGTCAGCAGTAAAGATAGGTAGGGTAAAGCCGGGGTCACGACCTGATGTCAAAGGGCATCCCTTCAAACTGTTGTAGCCAAACAGTTGAAACTCTACAGGCCACCCAACCTGCTTTACCTGCCGACCAAACGATTCTGGGAGCAACTTCTCAGCTCGTGTGCCTCGTGCTTTGTGGAGCAAAAAATAAAAAAATAAAAAAATAAAAAGATCAATAGTTAGCTACTAAACATAATCAATATCTGTAAATTATTCAGCAAATTAATTTCTTTTAGATTGTTCTTAGTAAAAATGAACCTACGCGTCTGTTGTAAGTGTTGCTGAACCTTTTTGTATTGTATTATGAGGAAGCCTCTGCTATCTCATCTTTTTTCACGTGACGCGTATGTTTCCTGCATCCTCCGATGTTGTGACCTTAATTCATTTGAACTATTTTGTCTCACACGCTTACTCTATGTCGTCTACTTTCTGTATCATATGTAACGGCCGTTAAACATCTATTGTCTACAATTTAATTAGACTTCACAATATTCACAGTGAAATTTAAATCCTCCTTGCACTCATGTATCACTGATGTGATATAAACCTTACGTTTGACAGAACAAGAACCTTATTCACGATATAACCCTGACATGTCTCTCGGGTACAAAGTGTTGTACGGGAGCCTGGTAGCTGTAGTTGAGACAGTGTTTTGTCCCCTCACCCCCTTCAAACCCTGTAGTAAGTGGCACGAGCGGCGCAACGCGAGACAGATGACCATGGGGTGGGTGACCCACCACCCGTTACTGAGTTGAAATAGCGGGTAGATGAATAGTAAGTGACGTAGCAACTGACACTGAGTACAAATGGCGTGCAGAATTCAGTGTTTGCACCTAACTTAGTGACAGTAATATTAAAACAGTATATCACTTCTCTTGTGTTTTCTTTGTGGGTTACTAAACTCTAGTAAGTGTGGTGTGAGGTTTTATTCGCTAGTTTTCTGTAATTGAATGTGGGCTCGAATCTTCATGTAATGTGGTGGTGTGAAGTTTTCTGCATGCTAGTGCTATGTATAGCTATTTGAGTGTCTCAGTGTTTTAGAATGATCAGTGTCCGTGTGGTATGAACACTACTCACCGTCACCATTCAAAGTCTCAGACTGCTGTCCCTCTTCAGCCCTTTTGACAGTCTGTCCTGGGCAAGGTATATTGGTAGAGGAGCTGGTACAAATCATTTTGTTTTATTCTGAGTTAAATCAATTGTTACTATGTTCACACTTCATATATCATAGCACTGTCTCAAACATATTTTAATATAAACGTCATAGTCTTTGCAAATAGAGAAAAATACTTTCTTTCTGTTACATCTATAACTGTTTTTCCATACTTAGGTCATCATCATCATCATCATCATCATCAATCAAAACAAAATTGACAATGTGTATGCAGTATCTACTCATCCATAAAAAAGCTACAAAAGAAGCCGCCATATTGGATATAATCCTAGTATGAGTGCGCACTATGATTGGTTGGAGCTTTATATATTATATACCGACATTACACTATAGTATACTGTGACGGGTACTTATATGCCCCTTTGATATAATTCTGCACACGGATAGGACCAGGACAATAAGGTGGTTTATGACACCATGTGACCTCAATATACCTTTGTACAGGTGGTAAAGCGTTTGATCTCAAGGCCACACCCGACATCAGCGTGAAAACCTGGAATGATGACAACAGTATGGCCGCTAACATTTCAGAATCGCAACCTGTAAAGAAGACACCACAGCTTCTAATGTTTTTTTCCTTTAGAGAATGAAGAAAAAGGAAAAGGCTGTGAGTGTCTGAATGTACAAAAAGACAAGAAATTGTTTACTTGTAATTTCCACGAGGACTTAACTTGACTGACAGACAATTGAGACAACTACGCTTCCCCTAGTTGTGTTATCATCCTTGTCAGCTAGCATCATCTTTACAATGACAGCTTTTTATTATTTACTTCACTATACCTGTAGTTGTGCTGAATCACAGAGATATAGTTATAGTTAAACGGTGCCAAGAAGATATTGCACTGATAAATATCACATAATACAAATTGCTTGCGAATACTTCAGTTAAAAAGCTAGTTCTCAATGAAGTCTGCACCATTGTAGGAACAAAAATAAAATCAGCTGCGACATCACATTTGTAATTAAAAGTCACATTATTGTGTTAAATACTAACACACTGAAGCTATAACAAAAGTCATTATATGCAACATTAGTATAATAAAAATACAATCAGCATGACAGCATCTTACCTTTAACAACAGGCTGCCCATTGCGATGACAATTAACTGAAAAGTTACCAATGGTATTGCACCTGTAAGCAACAATGACCGATATGAATAAAAGTCAAATCTCTGAAAAATATAGCAGACACTCTTTAGTTCCAAACCATGCCTAACACACATGGCATATAAATATTCTCATTGCTTAGTGTTTTCACTTGTTACCTTCTTTCAGAAAAATCATAGAACACAACAATTAAGAGCTCTCTATTTGTCTAGTACAATGTCATCTTAAAACACTCTTAAAGCTGCCAGGTCTTTACAAACGTAGTTTACTTTGCAACAAGCTAAAAAAAAAAAAGAGAAACCTAGCTTATTCTGTTTCCTATGACAGTTCACAAAGGTCAAAATTATTCTCACATACCTTGACTAAAACTTAATCGTAAAAATTGCCGTTGAGCATTAAATCACCTCCTCACTACGGCATACAAACTATGGCAGGACTGACACTTCAACAATGAGCGACAATATTACAATGAAAGAAACTGTTTGATCTTCGTTGTCAGAGAAATAGTTAACGGAAAAAACAAATGCTGACAAATGCTTGTGTTAGTTATTTCAACATGTCCTAATATATTTAATAGCTAAATGTAAATGTTGACTGGTATCATACTTACCTGTAAATGGTAACAAATCCTTCAGTACAACCTGTGGACAAGAAACACACTGGCACGTGGGCATCAGAGGAGGTTTCAGTAGGAGTTTCCATCATTTAAATACTCTCTGGGGGCTGCCACCACTTGCAGAATGTCGGCTAATTGCTTAGAAACAGAGCAGAAAACAAGGACCTCGTGTATGGGGAGCCACTCAGGCCATAATTAGTGAGTTGTATACACAGGTGGACGTGTTGATTATCTCAGTACAAAGCTGTGAGTTCAATAGCCAGACACGGACATGACACTGAGTTGTGTTTGTAAGTGTGACCAGAGTATATTCAAGGTGAGTAGTTGTGTTTAAGTTGTTATTACATCACGTGCTAGATGATAGATGTCAGCTGTGACGACAACAGCAGCAACAGACGGACGTTGATTGTGAAGCGTGTGGTCTACAGACTCGCCTGCACTTGAACACAATGCCAGTGACAAGGGATGTAAGTGGCTAGCAAGACAAGGGCCACTGTTGTGTAAGAGGTCAAGACACTCAACACGGGTCACGGCGGCCCTTCATGAACTCACTCACACGAGAGCCTCACTTCCGCTTCCTCCTGAGGCCGGCCTTGACCCTGCATGGTGTGGAGTCTTGAGGTCAGTGAGAAAGTGGAGTGGCTGGCATGGCAGCGACAACTTGAACACACAGACACATGGCAGTCAGTAACACACAGACACACTCACAGTCACACTCACAGTCATTAGCACACAGACACACTCACAGACACACTCACAGACACACTCACAGACACACTCATAGTCATTAACACACAGACACACTCACAGTCATTAACACACAGACACACTCACAGACACACTCACAGACACACTCACAGACACACTCATAGTCATTAACACACAGACACACTCACAGTCATTAACACACAGACACACTCACAGTCAGTCAAACACAGACACACTCACAGTCACACTCACAGTCATTAGCACACAGACACACTCACAGACACACTCACAGACACACTCATAGTCATTAACACACAGACACACTCCCTTTCTCTCTCTCTCTTCATCGCCTTTAGTCTGTTTACATGTTAACTCAATGTCTCGTGGATGCGTCAATATTTTTGCTAACATTCTCCAAAACAGCTTTGATTTTTATTTTAACTCGATTTTTTGCATATAGATGTCTATTTCTTATTTATTATGCTTATATTTTCAATTTCTTTTCAAGCAGATTTTTTATGTATTTTGTTTTTATACATTTGAGGATTACACTTTGGAAAACAATTTGCTAATTATAAATTCCCGTAGAAATGTTGTACAAGGCCCCTTTAAACCTAGTAGCAGCTGTTCCCGTGTGTCTTCCTGTCGGCCTCATTCCATCCCCATTGTTCCCAATGTGTTCAAGTGCAGTGTTCCCCACTTATTATTTAACAAAGTTCGTAAGTGTACAGAATACTGAGCATCAAACAGTTGTCACAACCAAACAGAAACATGGTAGCTAAGTGAAGTCATGTTGTTGTCCCTGAACTCAGCTTCAGTGTTTTCTATGAATAAGTGTGGAACTTCTTCCGACTGAGGATAGATGAGAGAAGGTGAGGCTGGCATATGGTACGATCCATCATAGGGGTCCGCCTCGACCAGCCCCTTCCTCATCTACCACTGCCCCTCCCCTACTCCTCTACCGCCCGTCCCCCTCCCCCTCCCCCTCCCTCACCTTTATCCCGAGCTGGTCACCTCAAGTGCGCCCTCAAGTAATTGGGTTTTCCTGTAACATGTACTGAGAAACTGGTGTGTGGAGGGAACTTACAAGCAGAGGAAAGGTGTCCTGCATATGTCATTGTATGAAAAGATCTTTTCCCTAGCATTAATCTTCTTAAAAAAGAAAAAAAAAAAACCAGCAGGCTCATTTTGTCCCCCGTCCCTTTACTGTGCTTGCACCCTGTGCGACTGTCTAGTTCGCCTAATTTAGACACAACCCTGGGTACACCTGTACACTTTCTTCACCAGCCGGTACTTGAACGATGTACTCACCTGTCATGTTGGCGGCGCTGGGTCTGTGTCATGTGACAGTCGTTTGTCGTCTAAAGATGCTGCTAGGATGGACGCATGTCGGCCAGAGATGTGTCCTTAGTGTCTGCTAGTCACTCTTGCAGGCTGGGTTCCTTGTTCAGTTGTTGTCTGTTTTGTGTTGTACTACTCCATGCTGTTTTGACAGTTTTCTATAAACTCATCCACACTGTAAGAAATTACGGTTCTAGTCAACAAAATAAATATTTTAAATCCATTAAATCAATAAGAACCCTAAAGACGAAGAGAATACAGACAACCAAGAGAAAGAAAGAAAACAAATATAGTCCGGCACAGAACTGTTTTCACTGATGACTTATCGGATAATTCTCTTTACTTCCGTTCCTGGTTATTGTTGTTCGACTGTACCAACAGTCACTAGAGACATTTTTGTCTGAATCCAGATACATATCTTCCACACAAAATCACAAATTATCTTTAACCATAGAAACAATCAAACAAAACACCACTGACGCCTCTACACGGGGACAGGCGTTCTACAATCTACACCATATGGCGCTGACTGTGGGGACAAGTGACTTCTCAACTGCGACCAGTGATCTTTCTAGGAAAACCCAGCCTCCTACCCCCTACATGCAGTGTCCCTCCGCTTTCCGTGTCTCCTTGAGAAGTGAAGTGTTGCAGCAACAGCTAATTAAATGGTAATTTTCCTTTTTTTCCCACACTAAAAAAACTCTGTCAGTCATGATACAGGTACAGCTCGGCCACCCTGACTGTGATGGGTGTTTAGGTTGATGTCTCCCCTCTTTGACAGGCCCACCTATAGGTCAACTAGACACAAAGAAAACATTTTACGAGTTAGTCATGTATATATATATATCATTAAATAACAAATGCACACGATACACACAGGCCCTTCAAGATTAATTTTAAGTAATTTCACGACAATACTGCTATCGATTGTACTCCCTACTCTACACTGTGTTATTCATGTCTAAACATGTGTTTGTCAAACTACCGTCTACCCTAGTCACTGAGGTGTGTCACACACTACAAAGGTTTCTTCTCACGACATCCTTGAAGACCAGATGTGAAATACTTGTTTTGACACACGTGGTCAGCCGTACGGTGCACGTGAACAGCCTCGTGAACAGCACTTGACGATAATTACAAGTTTCCGGAAGTGTGAAGAGGCGAGCGTTACGGGGGACCACGTGACGTCACTCGTACAGACGCAATGGCGGCCCCTCTAATGACGTCACTAACACGAGGGCCTCGCTTACGCTGCGTCCTGTAGTCGACCTTGACCCTGCTTGTTGTGGAAACTCGAATAAGTGGCATGGAGGTGATACATTGAACACATCCGCACACTTAGAGAGTCATCCAGTGACAACATGACATCGGCACGCAGACGTACCTCCAACCTTCTCGTGTGTGTGTGTTAGTGTGTGCGTCAGCACGTCATGTACGATCGTGCTCGTCGAATGAAGAAAAAAATTATTGACGAATGAAAATTATCATCTTGCGCGAAGTGAAGAGCACACATGATGAGAAGCCATCGGATACGGAGAGGAAAGTGTGCAGTAGAGTAGGTCGGCTACATGTTAGTCTGCAGTAGATAAGCTACAGGTCAGGGACTCTAGTAGCCACCACTAACCGATGGACCAGACACAACAGGTGGTTAGCCATTCAAAAAGCTGATCAGGGTGGTTGCAGCCTATGTCTACATACATACACAAAGTAGAGTATGCCACGTGAGCCACTCTATAGTGGACGAGAATCTTGCACTGACGGAATGGTACTTCTCCCCCACTCACCATGCTCCCCAACCCCCTACACAACTACATTGACAACAACAATGACATGTACATCTTAAATTGTCAGATTTCCCCGGCCAGTTTTCCGATGGTGTAGTTTTTGTTAATCAAGAATGACTGCAGTCAGTTTGTTACACAGATTTGTCTTGAGTTTGACAACATCGATGTTGACAAGATTTGAAATCAACTGATTGGTACAGATCAATATGCTGCACTTTTTGGTCTGTATATCATTAATTTGTGTGCTTTCCACAGATGCACTGCTGATGTAACAATCAATTCTTTTGGAATTTAATTGTTACAGGTCTGCAACGAGTTTGTGACCCTCCACTACGAACTGAGTCTTAAGTCGCGCGGACAAGTTTTGTGCTAGAGGCCCCGAAATGTGATGGGGGTCAGTTTTGTGCATTTTGACTATTCTTTAAAAACTGGATTCCTTGGTTATTAAACTATGAGAAAAATACACTGCTATGTCAAAATAAAAGTTAGAAATTGACTTAAAATACTTTTTAATCGAGGTACCCTACCTCGATCCGTACCGATTTCAGACGAAATTCAAACGCTGTGTCGATACTGTTTCCTGTCATAACCCATCGTGTTATACCTTGGCAGAAAGCTCGGAGTCTGTATGTTCAACTTCTTTAAAGAACGATTCAAATATTAACCGATCAAAAGATTTGTCTGCAAAAGTTTAGGAGTAAACAGACCCGGTCGGCCATCTTGACGCTAACCTTTGAACCCGCGTCTCTCAAAATGGCCGCAGCCGTATTGTCACACATAAAACATTTATAACTCACTCGATGTTAGGGCAAGAGGAACAACTTGTGTATCAAAAGAAAGCTCAGAACCTCTACTTTTTAAAAATATGCAATTTGGCAAATCTGAAATTCGTGACTTAGGGAGGGTCACATTGGTAATTGGTAATTCTTAATGGTTTGGAAATATTGCGCTTCTAGTCATAATACTTTTAGTAAACCTTTACTAATATCTCTAACACAGGTTGCCATGTTATTGATTATTTTATGGTTTCTGAAACTTAACTAAGAATGTGCCATCCTCTCTCAGTTTTACCCATAGTGGAATCTAAACACATGTCTGTAGACTTCTTAACTCTTTTTGAAAGTGGTAGTCTAGACATACAGACTACAGGATGTAGTTTTGATAAATTTGTATGGAAAGATGATAACATCTTAGAGTTTCAGAATAATCTTTAAAGTGACGAAGTACAATGCCTCTTTAGGAAAGCTGAGAATCTTATTGTTAAAGAAATAAGCATTACACTTTCAATGTTCGAAGATGGCTTACGGTTAGCTGGTGAGTGTGTTAAGAAGACTGCACACAAAGGGAGAGAGAAAAAAGGTTTGGTTTGATGTAAACTGTACAGAAAGTAAGAAACATCTGTGCAAGACCGCCAAAAATTGTGTACAAAACACTATGTTGAGGACAGAACAAAATATCTGCACAAAAGGAAAATTTACAAAATATTACTTTGTAAAACAAAAAGCAGGATGATAAAAACTCTTTAGTGAAATGTCTACAAGAAAATACAACTTATTCTAGCCATCCAGAGGAAATCCTCAACCATATACCCTATCCCTACTGAATAATTGTTTAAATATTTTAATGTTGAAGCTCTGACTATTATAGTACAGCGTTACAGTTTTAATAATAATAATAATAATAATAATGCACAAACAATATACGGGAAACAAACAAAGTAACGGAATGATAAGCAACAGTACTGATGCCTAAGAAAAGTCCAATATAGAAAGCTCAAAGAGGAATTCAGTAACAAGAAGTAATAGTCTAATCAGTCAGTCTGTCGTTAGTGATATCTATTTTACAATGTTTAAGCAACCATTTTAGATGACTCTACACTTTGCTATATTCAAGGAGTTGACCTGTGTATGACCATCTCACTATCGCCCCAAACTACTGCAGTTGCAGTACTCTATTAGATGGGTGACCAGAGACACCCCAGGTGTAGGTAGAGGCGACTCAGCCTCGGACCACGAGAGAATCCTCTCTCCGAGGTTGCAGGCTGGCGAGATGAGGTCCGTCTCAAGGAGACGACAGAAAGTTGTTTGCTGGACTCAGTATATGTTTAGTTGCAAGTTGACACCAGCGTGAAGCTAGACCTTTAGTATTGATGGAAGTAAAGAACTGAACTCTTGACACTAGATTTTGAACTATATACATGGAACTGTGAACTTTGAACTGTGAAATTAGAACTGTAAACAATTTAACAGCGAACATTGGATTACGAACTGTGTGGTTTTTTTAGGTGAGCGACATCAAGCAGAGATAAGTTTTAAGATAACTTTTAGACCTAAATGTAAACTATTTCTGTATATATGTACTGCTGTGTTACATTCTTCTGATTTATATATATATATGATCTATTTCACTGATTTGGTGATGGGACATGTATTTAGTGTTGTAACTAGGTGTGGTCGAATGCTTGTTACAACTGGCCAGCACACACTAAGCTTTACAATCTGTGACAAGACAAGGAGACTCACACAGGAAGAATAAGAAGAATCGCATCATTTGTCTCCACCTGTCACATACCTGTAACTAAGTGAAGTGCAAGTTTCACGGGTCATTCGTGTATATTATTTATTTGTGACATTACTAGAACAAGAAAAAGCGTTACTACTTGTAATAAAAAAACTAAAAAATAAAGAAAAAACGGACAATTGTTAACGGGAGAAACAGACTCTAATACAAGCGATATTCAAACGCTGAAGACAGAACTAAGTTAATGTGTCTGCATGCATGAACATAAAAAAAGGAGTAAAGAACAAAACACAGTGTCAGAAAGTGATAGCGAGAAGAAGTCAACAAAGGTATTTAGGAAAGATAGGCTTTTATAGAGGCATAAAGAAAGATAATAAATAAGAGCGTTAGTTGATTAGTAATATCACGTGGTTGGTGTGTAGTTATACTCATGGTACTCACATACACGAGGGGACTTACTAATAACCTAATAATACTAATAAACCTAAGCTTACAAATTACCAGTCTCAGGACTCATCAGGTTTACATTTGAGAGCACATGCAGCAAAACATTTAGCGTTTATTCAATAGGTCCAGAGACAGTGTCAACCTGTATGTAAAGAACGATTGTTGATAAGACTGTAACCTGGCTGAATGTAATCACATGTGACATTCCTTCCTTCCACACAATAGCAGTGGCAATCTTATAAACTCAGGTTTTTACCCGCTGCTGTCCCTCTTACAGAAAACACCAAGCGTGGATGTGACATGATAAAGACTAGAGAGAAATGTTTTATAAGCTTTGTATCAATACTAACTCAACCACTTGCTCAAGCAAGGTAATGCATGTATAAGAACTATGGAAACATAATTAAGGTAATGAAACAAATGATGTTCATACCATCTATACAGCTATGTGACAGTATATACAAATCATGCAATGTTATCTTCACAAACTCTCAGGATGTCGTGGTTGTAGGACCATGGACGTGTATCCACTGCTGAATTTTAATTTGTTGCACCCGGAGTTGCACGAGCTGTGTCTTGATACCGCAGGATCATCCAGTTGAACACGCATGGGCGCGTAATTGTTCACACTTTAGTCCCTCCGATACTCTTTAGTCGACAAATATTTTGTTTCTGCCCAGTTTCACGGATATACTTTTGCAGAGTAACTCAAATCACTTTACAAATATTCTCTGTAGCAGATACATTCTTACAGTTCAGTCCAGTAGTCAAATCTTCTAAAAGACCTATAGTAATACACCTTTTTAATTTAAGGATAACATCTCCAAGCGCCCGAGCAGACAAATACAAAGTAAAATCAGACTGAAAGCTTTAACATACTCAAAACATCTGTGTAGTCGTTCAGAAAAAGGGATGCTCCTACAACTTCCTGTGAGAAGGTTCAAGGTAAACTAACAACTACTTCATTGCTCCATTATAGTATTTTTTGTTATTTGTTCATAATTTAGTTTTCTTTGTCAGCATCAAGTCACACACTCCACAATCCACAACGGTTTTATCAGCTGTCTTTATACTCTCAAAACACTGGGAAGGATAAGTGTTTTATCGAGACCAAATGTGTAACAGTTCCTGATATACTCATCAGCAAGCAGAATACACTCACTCGGCCATTAGAGACGACTGATTCTTATCTATGACGTCATTTTCTGCTTCAAGTAACGTCAGCCACAATACGCCATTGTACAGGACACAGTACAGACCACAGCTCACTACATAGAGTGTAATATATTAAA
>SRHC01003118.1:0-21114 GCA_004794325.1 Pomacea maculata
GGTAGTTGGTTAGTTTGGTAGTTGTTTTGCTGTTAGATGTGTATTTTGTAAATAAATCCATGTTTTTAACGGTTGCTTTGTGTGCGCTGGTGTTTGCGCTAGGAGTGTGTATAGGTACCCTTGTGCTTAGGAAGGAAAGCTGGTTTCCTCGGAAAGTGGTTAAGAGCAGAAAGGAGAAACATAGAATTAGAAGACAGAGATCCCCCGTGTCTAGTGCACGTAGAAATAGCAGCAGCAGCAGTGACGAAGGTTCGTTCAGCAGCTGTTATAGCCAGTGTTCTAGTTCTAGGAGTAGGAACAGAAGTGCTGCTAACAGCACATTTCTTAATCGTACTTTCCCAGGTAGTAGGAAGGAAAGAATACCAGAAGTGTTCGCAGGCACTAAAGGCGACTTTAAAGATTGGCTCCGCCATTTTGAAACAGTCGCTAGATGGAACGATTGGGATTACGCAGAGAAGGGAGTGAACTTAGCCATGTGCCTGCGAGGTAATGCCCAACAGGTTCTAGGAGAGCTGAGTGTAGGAGAACTAGAGGACTTTGATGCTATAAAGACAGCTTTAGAGCGCAGGTTCGACCCTGTAGAGAGAGAAAGCCTAAAGCGTGTTGAGTTCAGGTCTAGGTCTAAAAAGAAAGGTGAGAGTGTCACAGAGTATGGTTTCGTGTTGAATCGTCTTGCTGCTAGTGCGTACCCCAACATGCCATTAGAAGCTAGAGAGACCATAGTTATTGACCAGTTTGTAAGTGGACTTCCATCCAAGGACTTGAGGAGGCATGTTCAATTCAATCACCCCTCGTCCATTCACGAAGCTGTGGCCCTGGCTAGCGAATTCGAGTCGTTTGACGAGAAGTTCGAGAGTAGAAAACCTGAGAACGAAGAAGCTGTCAGGAGCATTGGTAAAGACACGTCAGAACACGAACTTCTTAAGGCATTCCAAAACCTTAGTAAGCTAGTGTGTAGCACGCTGGAGCAGTTGTCAGAGAAGGTAGACAAAAAGAATAGAGGAAAGGATAGGAGTGGTCCTGTGACCTGTTATAGGTGTGGCGAGGAGGGTCACATCTCGAGGCATTGTCCAGACCCGGCGACCCGGGCTCACAATGGAAGCGCGCGAGGTCTTTCGGAAAACTAGGAAGGGTTAAGAGTAGGGTCCCGACCTTGACCCGTGGAGGAGGGACAAGTGTCGGCTTGAAACTTGCAGACACGGACCAGAGGAATGTGTTCGTATTCGAAAGCAAGAAAGAGAAAGGGATAGAGGTCCCTAGATGTCAGGTTGAGGTAGAGGGAAAAGATTTGTTAGTCCCTGCTACAAACGTTAAAGAAGTAGAAGCAGAAGCTAGCGGCAGTGCTTGGTCTGCTGATGTTGAGGTAGGGAGGAAGGAAGATGGGTTGTCTAGAAAACCCAGAATGTGTTGCAAAAGGGAAGATAGTATGCAGTGTTGTGAGAAGCGAACCAGGGTACTGACTCGTGCGCGTGGACAGGGTTTGACCGATCAGGTTACAGCTAGCGACATGCAGAGGAACTCTGACCTAGGGCTGTGTCCTAGGGAGGTGACGCGTGTTGTGCCTGACGGTGACGGTCCGAGAGACGCGGCGAGCAGGAAAGGTGGCAGCGAGGTCACGCAAAGCGAGCGGGCAGCACCCGCGAGTGATGGTACCTCCGCTGACCGGCCCAAGGGTAGCATGGAGGATAACATGTCTGGCACGTCTCTAGAGGGTAGAGAGACGGAGGAACAGTGTGAACAGAAGGAGGCTGAAGCTAATGAGGAGGTTAGCGAGGGCAGTTCTGTGTGTGTTCCTGGTGTGCCAGAATGTAATCTCTGTGTGTTAGAGGAACAGTGTGGGCAGAAAGACACTGAAACTAATGAAGTAGTTAGTGACAGTAGTTCTTTATGTGTTCCTGGTGAGCCAGTGTGTAGTTCCTGTGTGATAGAGGAACAGTGTGGACAAGGCTATAGCAACACCCCTAATGTATGTCACCCTTCCCCCCACGAAATTACTCCACTTCACAGAAGGGAAAAGTGTGTCAAGCCTGTTCGAAGGGCTGGGCAGTCAGGTGTTGGTGAACGCAGGACCAACCACGAGTGGAACGCGAAGCCGCCACCAACCTCCAAGTGCCCTGCGAGGTTGCCAAGGACGCCACCACGCGCCAGGCTGCGAAGTCGCTGAGACCTAAGGCGAGGCGCGTGCTGCACGACTTCTGCACGTGACGGTGACCACCGGGTGGCCAGCCGTATGTGGTGCAGGTGTTCTATGGACGCTGGAGAAGATTCTACAGTTGCCGAAGATGGTTGCCAACGTTGAGACAAACTTTGTCAAGATACTTATGAACTGCACAGGAGAGTGAACAGAACTGTGAAATGACTGATATTGTGCCTTCGGACTCGAGAAACTGTTTTATGATTGAAATGTTTTAACATGTTTTTTTTTTTTTTACTTTTAGAAATGTTTTGAAATGTGTAGAAATTATTAGATTTGTTTTGGACTAATGTACTTGCTAGTGAGTACATTAGGTCTGAGGACAGGGGAGTGTAGCGGGGGCGCTGTTTAGGCCTAGTCCCTCCACCCCTCACCCCCTTCCACACCACGTGTGGTCGCGCGAGCGGCGAGCGGCGCGCGGCGCGCAGCGCGAGACAGGGCAGCAACTGCGGGTGACGTAGAACCCAAGCTGCCCTGTACAAAAAGCGGGCGTACAGCAGCGTCCGCGCCTTTTCTCTTAGAACGAGAACTGGTCCTGTTGGGTAGTTTGGTAGCTAGAGCCCTTTGAGTCTGAGTTAGCGAGAAGTACCAAGGCGCTGAAATGCATCTGGTCCGCTGGTAAAAGCGGCTCGTGTCACTCAGTCTCTTTCCCCCCCCTTTTTCCCTCCTGCGAGCTGAGCAAGCGAGAAGTACCAAGGCGCTGAAACGCATCTGGTCCGCTGGTAAAAGCGGCTCGTGGCACTCAGTCTCTTTCCCCACCCCTCGGAGTTAGGTGTTAGGTTTCGGCTAGGTGAATAGGTAGGCAGGCAAGTTAAGTTTGGGTAGTTGGTTAGTTTGGTAGTTGTTTTGCTGTTAGATGTGTATTTTGTAAATAAATCTATGTTTTAAACTTTAGCACTTGTGTGAGCGTGTGGTGTCAGCGAGTGCTAGTGTGTGTACTGTCCCTGTGTAAGTAGGCGTGACAGCAGCAGAAGAGAACACACGAGAAGGTCCGGCGAAACTGACACACCAACCGAAAGGACACTTTACGTGCAGTTAGTAAAGCAGGGTCTTTTGTGGGCTCCTAGGTCGGCTGTAGCTCGGGTGCGTATGGAAATAGGTTTAGAAGGAAAAAGTAAAGAACACAACGCGAGGCAATTACGAACTAGGCGACGCACCCGACTAACGAGAGCCAGAATTTTTAGTAGACAGGAAAATTCTCCTAGGGAACTCCCGTCCTCTTCCCTGGACCGACAAAAGAGGAACGGACTGATTTGGCGCTAGGGTGTTAGTAGCGATAGGGTGCCGGTCAGTCCGGTTACACTACAGACCCCAAAATAAATTTTATTTTTGTGCTGCTCCATAAATTAGATAACCAGAAACAATGCAGTCGTAGTAATTTGTCATGGACAAGCAGCCATTAGACTGGCAATCTCCCTAGAAACTCTTGGACTTACGTGCAACACAATTTTTATGCCTTTACATCCCGAGACTTTATATGCAAACACGAATAACCTTCTAACTGGGGCTTTACAAAATCAATTTTACCGTCAACTTTCATCTTCCTTTGTCTAGTCTCACAGTCATGCACACAAAGGAAAAATCCATTCAGATTCGCTGTTCATTTGCGGACGTTCAATACATCTATGCAGAGACCATGACATGATGTTTGCTATCAATGAATCTTCTGTTGAGTCGATATAGGTATCTGAACGCTTGGCAGTGGATTGACGGTACTATAGCTTACTCCATTGCAACCAATGGCATCGCTACCATGCCAGCCTGCGGCCAGTTCTACATGACCTCCATGATGCAAGGGGTCAAACTCAAGGAATGTGATGTTCGGAAACCAGCACACGTCCTGTGCGAGATGGAAGCTGAGTCAGGGAGTCAACTCCGTCCAGAGAAAGACAAGCCCCAGATCACATTTCTAGAAGCCTCCGCTTGGGCTAATGACTCGAAAGTGATATGTCCAGAAGGCCACGTGACACATAACTTCCTGTCATGTGACCTGCCTAGCTCTTGCTGGCAGCAGACTTCCTTGTCATTGTGTGAGGCGCCGTTGGGTATTCTTCCGCCGACCTTTACTTGCGACAACGGCTTTGATCGGGTACCGTACACCCTGGTGTGTGATCATCGCACGGACTGCTCCGACGGAAGTGACGAAGATTTCTGTCAATTTGCATCCTGTTACAGTAGTGGGAAATATGACTGCGGTAATCAGCAGGTAATTTCTCTTGTTCACACTAGTAAATTCAATAGATTTATTGAAAAGAAGGTCGTGTTTCACCGGTTTTCAGTTGTTGAAAATAGAGGTGTCAGAGACCCCTACTTTTTTCGGGGCCAGATTTTAGTGTAGGATTTGGTGTCCCTCTCCTCCTGCTGCCTTACATGTCACAACACTAAGTGAGCTCATGGACATTCTCGACAGCTGGGTTGATTGTGGGTAGCTGGATGTGCCATAAAAGCTAGCATAAATATTAGTGTTCTAGCCATTCTGTTATACGTTCCTCAGCCCCCTAAACCTACTGCACATGAAGACGAAGATAATTTATTTCATATTTCTGGTTATTTATGAAATTCACTATCGCTATCAGTAAGCTATTCAATGTTATTAGTCAGTAGCTGGCCAAGGACCATTGGATATTTCACCCATAGGTCAAAGTTCTAGGGATATAGACCAGCGACCCAATGAGGTAACGGGAAAAATTTATAGAAAATGTTAAAGACCAGCCTTAATGGTTTGCGTGTTTTTCAGATGTCGGTAGATATATAGGTGAAATAAACCTATCCTGTAAATTTCAGCCTCTAAAACCACCTATATTAACTGATACCTTAAAACAACACAAACCGTTCAGGTTGATCTTTAAAAACTTTCATACTTAAATAACAGCTTATTTTTAAAGCAGCATACAAGGCCTCATAAAAGCACTGATACACCCCAAATGCTTCCCAGCTTCCTCAAATACAACACAATTTAGTAATAACAATAAATCACAAGAAAACTTTGTGGATATCATTTTAAAGTAATCAATAATTAAATGAGAAGGAGAAATTATGTTCAGTCTCTGCAAAAGTAAAGACATAAAGAAATATTTATCTCTAGTATTATAGGTAGCTACTCATTGACATTAGAAACATTACTGCTGTTTCAGTGCATTTCTGAGAGCGAGAGGTGTGATGGTATAGAACAGTGTGTTACCGGTGTGGACGAGGCTAAATGTCTTCAGAGAACCCTTGCAGCTAAGAGTATCTTGCCCCCGGCCATCGTGGACCTTGATAAATTTGGCCAGCTTGTAGTGAGGCCTCTAGAGTCACAACTATCCTCCCAGTCCACTGCATGTCCACACACTCATTTCGAGTGTCCAGGTGTGGAGTACTACTGTCTGCCGGTGTATCTGCGGTGTAATGGCGTGTACGACTGTCCTGGCTACTCAGACGAAGAGGACTGCGATACGTACACGTGTCCTGGCTTGTACCGATGCCGCGCCTCGCACGTCTGCCTTCATCCTCAACACCTGTGCGACGGCTTCAACCAGTGTCCGCAGCACGACGATGAGCTGACGTGCGGCCTCACCTGTCCACACTCTTGCACCTGTTTCGGACTTGCATTCATTTGTACCAATGCGGTTCTACTTGACAAATATCCATCCTTACGATATCTCGATGCAAAGGGAACAGGTATGACTCCAGGAAGTGTAAAGAACAACAGCTTTCTTATTCACCTCAGTCTTGAAAACTGTAACCTCGAGGAACTAGAAGATTTTTCCCTACCTAACCTCTGTATTCTTGACCTGACAGGAAATAATTTAAGTATTATCCACAGTGGACAGCTAAAACATTTGCCAAATCTTAAAACTTTGAAACTCTCAGGTAATCCTTTAGCGTCTATTTTCCCGCGAATGTCTGTAATACCTTCACACACCCGACTTCGTTACCTAGACTTGTCTGATGTACGGATAAATACACTTGATCCAAGCAGTTTCAGCCGTTTTACTAATCTAGAAGTCCTTAATTTTTCTAAGACCGGTGTGGACATCGTGTCTGGGTATGGTTTTCAACTGCTTTTAAACCTACGATCTGTAGATCTTCGTGGATGTCCAGTACAAGTTTTTTCTCGTGACCTGTTTAGAGGCCTTAACCTTCTAGAAGCTGTCTTCACAGACAACTACAAGCTCTGCTGCCCAGCCATGCTACCAGAAAACTTTAATCTTGTTAACTGCCATTCCCCTCATGACGAAATATCATCTTGTGAGGCGTTGCTGAGATCGGATTTCTACCGGGCACTACTGGCGGTATTCGCTGCCATGAGTTTACTGGGTAATGTCTGTAGTTTTATCTATCGCGTCTTTCTGGAACGAAACACAAGCCAGTTGGGGTTTGGTGTGTTTGTCATACACCTAAACATGTCTGACTTTATTATGGGAGTGTACCTGGTGATGATTGGCGTCGCTGACCGTGTGTATCAAGGTTCGTACCTGTGGAACGACAGCACGTGGAAGAGAAGCGGTGCCTGTCAGATGGCCGGCTTTCTGTCTCTACTGGCCAGCGAGGTGTCTGCTTTCATCGTGTGCCTCATCACACTGGATCGTTTCCTCGTCCTTCGCTTTCCCTTTATCGGTATTCACTTTAACAAGAGGTCGGCTCACATGGCCTGCATGCTAGCATGGGCAGTAGGGATAACTCTAGCCTCGGTTCCTCTACTACCCATGACGTCACACTGGCAGTTTTACGGCCAAACAGGAATCTGTATCCCCCTTCCTGTTACCCGTAATAATTACGCAGGCCATGATTACTCATTTCACGTTTTGATGGGTCTTAACTTCGTACTGTTAATGCTGATAGGCATTGGACAGGCTTTCATTTTCTGGTCTATTCGTACCAACAGCATGTCTATGTGCGACAGCACCAAGAGATGCAAAGATTTAACCATAGCTCGCCGTCTCATCAGCGTGGCTGTGACAGACTTCTTGTGTCGCTTTCCCATCGGGCTTGTGGCCCTTCTGGCCTCTCAGGGCGTGTCCATTCCTGGTGAGGTCAACGTGGCCATGGCTATCGTAGTGTTGCCGGTCAACTCGGCCTTGAACCCGTTTCTGTACACGCTCAACACCATACAGGAGCGAAGACGACGTCAGAGGGAAAATAGACGAATGAAGCTTTATTTGTCTCAAGTCAACACGATCTCGATGAAAAACTTGGACTCTATTGCTGATACTAAGGAAGTAATAACAGCAATGAGGTGATAAGGCAAACTAACGCCAGCATTACTATTTTAAAGTTAGAAAGTAAATTGAAGTGTTAGAAAACACTGCGAACATTTTGAAAAGGACTATATGTTTTTGAATGAGAGCAAAAGTTTAGACTGATTTATAACATTTATGAACAAATGCGTTCTGTTAGTAAACAAAATTAAATTATTAACAAGGTCTAATAGTCTAATAGTCAAAATGCACACTTTCTTCTCTGTGTTTACGATGTCCAAACATATAAATCTTTATAGATATTTATATAAAGGCAAAAATGTAATCTGTTGATTAAAATATATTAAAATGAGCAATTTAGGACGTTAGTAAAGTAGAAGGAATCTGAATCAGAGAAAAATATTAAGGACTATCGTTTTTTTTAGTTTATTTCAACCCATTATATCTTTATATTTATAATTTGTTTCTTTTATTTTGTTATGATGCTGGTGATATAAGCTTTACCCTTAATAAAAGCCCTAGGGAAAATTGTCAAGGAGAGGTCATGGACGACCTGGTTTCTCCCGTTGAAACGCACGATGGTAGTACTGAATTATAAATTTTTGGATAAATAAAACTATTACATTAATGCTTTAAATAAATGCTTATATAAATTATAGCAGACAATGATTCAAAGAGAAATGTTGTCGCAAGAAACTCAGGCTGGAAAATTGAAGGTTTAGAGAGTTATGACCATGTTCCAGAAAACGACATGACTGTATTATTGATAGAAGAATTGTAGATTATTGTACACGAAAAATAGCTAAAATTAACACAAAATCAACGCTCTTATTTTCGGGAAAACGCGGTAACATGGACAACGTGATATACTGTACTAGTTTTACAACAATATTGTCAATAACAACACAGAGTGACAGATATGGTGAAGATGTGTTCTTATTCTTCTTAAAGTTCTCTAACATAGAAATATTTTTTTGCCCTGGAATGATGACCCACATTGACATTCACAAACTGTAATGTTCATTTAAGTGAATTTCGACGAAAACATTTTTTTTTTTTGCTGCTGATGAGCCAGAAGACTAGTAGACATGTAGTATCACCTCTAATTTATTAACATCGCTCCTTTATTAATCCAACCTAACTTTATCTTTATCATTCTAAAAACTATCACTACAATCACCTTGCATACACAAACAGTGGCTGGTAAAAGTCGTCTTTCTATTCTTTTTCACTTGCTGACGTTTATTGCAATGTTCCTGCATTTCTCGACAAACATTTTTGCCACGAGGAACTTGCCACATAGTTGCATTTCGACATTCTTACGAGTCTTTTTCTTTCTGGCTCGTATCGGTTTCATACAAAGAATTCCTCACCAAGTTCGCAATAAGAACGTTTGAGAAGTGCCTAAGAAGTTCTTGTTACATCAAACTTCATACATTTACACGCATATATAAATATATGATGTACAATTAGGGATACCACCGGAGGACACAGCTCCTCTACCATAGAGGACGTTAGCACCTCCTGGCAATCTGTTCTCACAAGCCTGCTTTCCGGCCACTTACGGCTGTTTGCCTTATTTAACTCTTGCCTAAAGGAGTGCCCATACTTTTAATTATTAAACTAAGCTTATCAATAAAAGCTTGCTGATGTGTAACTGACTGTACATCGTATCTAGGATTCTAATGAGTGAAAATAGTTTTATTTTCTCAAACCGTTTCCTCCCTCGTATCCAGTTCCCCTCACATTCCAGTAGAATGGTGGTGACGATAGTAGCAGCCGAGAAATGTTTCCTCCACAAGAGTACAGTCAAGGGTAGAAGAGTCCGACAGAAAAACCTTGTCGAACTATTTCACACCTTAAGTCACGATTTGTGTCTGCTACCCGCTATTAAAACTATTTCTTCATCTAGAGCAAACAGTTTAAAAGCTAGTTTTCCACTTAGAACTTCTCTTTAGTTCAAATCTCTCTTTATTCATGTCAATGAAGCTGAAATCGTGTATCTCGAAGAAGACTAAAACATACACATACGCTCCACCCCCATCTTCCGGTTTGCGCACGGCACTAAAAAAAACAACAACCAAAAAACAAAAAACAAAAAACCCTCCAAGTGCTGATTGGATGTTGCCATAGGACCCCGATCTAAACGAAAGACCCTCAATTGGGGGAGGGGGGGATTTCCTGTCCTACTTTAAATTACCATACGACACATCCACGACTACCTCACATGCTTTGTCTGAGTTTTCCATACGTTTTCTAAGATCGGTAACTGTGATAAAAAGAAACCGTTCTTTACACTTAAGTGCAAGGAGTTTGCTCCACATTTTCTCACATGCTACAATACTCAAAGAATGTTTAAGTACTCAATTTCGTTTATCATGAATCGGAGTGGCGGGGGAGTAGGTCGATGCATGATGGTAAGGCCGGCCGACTAGAGACTAGAAGTCACTGGTTCGAGGCTCGCCCAGATATTAGACCGGAAGCTCACCACACTGCCCAGTCGTACATGGGGGCCAGTAAATGTTAGCGCCTGAAGAGGGCTTGACACTGCCTTAATATACTTCACTGCCAGTGTTGTCATTGTACTTTTACTTCTGCAATAAGCATATGGCGCCAGTCGCTTTCTCTAATATGTCCCACGGTAATTTAAATGACTAAGCACACGTATGTATCTTTTACTGACCCAGTGTTGTCAGAGATAGCTCTCTTTATTATCGTTTACAAGGAGGCTCCCAAAGACACCTAATAATACGGAATTAGAAGACTTCTAGGACAACACAAGGGTAAGTGCAGGCAGGAGCCCCACAGCATTCTGGTCAAACGATTAAAGCAGTCATTAACAGATAATATTGAACATTTATATTTAGAACCCCTACGCAGTTACTTAATTCTACATTGAGCATCTGTTTCTGTTAGTAATTGCCAAATAAGTTTGGGGTACTCTACACTGTACGATGCGCTACTATTTGCATTTCTTTAAATGCAATGTGGATCGTGCACAACATTGTCACGATACTGACTAAAATAATATAATTAAACTTATCTCCTTTATAGAGAATGACCGGCGCATTTTATGTTGAGAAACATACCCGTATATTTTATGTAAAATATAGCTGATCTCCTCAATAGATTCTACTATGCTGTACAGGACGATTTTCTGAATAAAGAGGTGATCAAAATCTCTAAAACGTTAAAACGTAGTTTCGTATATGTGTGTGTGTGTTCTTCTGTAATACTGCTAAGAACTTACTAGTGTTCACTATTTCACTTTAGTTTTTTTCTTTCTTTTTTTTTTTTTTTTTTTTTTTTTTTTTTTTTTTTTTTTTTGTTTCTGACTTGCTAAGGTACCTTTATGGCGCAGTAGTTACGAAGCGAGGTTAAGGCGTTATCATGGGGACAACATGGGTGGGACAAGGACAAGGATCTTGATTTCAAAGTTACAAAGCTGTGTCCATCCCCTACTGCTATTGTTTTATCCCTATAGCCACAGTTATAAAGCAGAAGCAAAGGTATCCTGGGGTAAAGTAACATGAAGATGAAAAATGGAGACCTTTGACCCTCAGCTAAAGTCACAGAGATGGAGAGTGAAGACAGCCGGTCAGGAGGGAGGAAGTCCGTAGGCAGTACACTGTTTAAGAAGGTGGACGATGAAGTCAGCAACACAACTCGTCCATCAGATGATATAACCAGTGACTTACCCTTTCATTGTTCTCGTCACGTTCTCGTTCAATTTTTCATTGAACCATTAGAGTAATTGCTTCTTCCTTCCTCTTGCAGTAGAGCACAGGCGAATATTACACGTTCATAGTTGTTGTTTTTTTAATATTTATTTCTCTGCAATGTGGGATTGCCGTAACAGGGTATGCTTTTGTTGACATTAGAGGAAGGCTGGCTGTTTCTTTTGATACGAAAAGGAAAGCAAACAAGAGCTGAAATATCTAGTGTCATTATCGGCGGCGTCCTCCGCGTCAATAACTGCAGCAACAGAACTATAACTGAGACACCGACCCACCATACTCAATTACAGCATGCGAGTGGAAAGTTTACCTACACACTGTCACTTAAAAACGTATTTATTGATGTCTGTAGAATAGAGTAAAAAGAAATTAAGAGTTTGAGGCACACAATATCTATTTCTGCACACATTAATTGACGGTTACGAAGATTTTTCCTGTGATAAATAATCGGGGGACTTACTGCCTGTCAAAGTCCTTGTCATTCCAGCGGTATACACACAGCTTTCGTGCGCGCGTGTGCATGCGTGCGTGCTTGCAAATGTGTGTGTGTGGAATTACTAGACTGTCTCACAACAGAGAAAAAATAACAGAGAAGATGATATAATGTTCTTGTAAACCTTAATCTTGGGTGATTATAAAATCAAATTTTAGCTGCAATGCGAGTGCGCGTGTGTATGTGTGCGTGTGTGATTGTGCACGCACACATAGCTCCAAACGGAAAAGAAGCGAACAGAATATAAAATGGCAAAGGGGAGGAACATCAAAACGTCTATCAGCAGCGTACAAAATATTTCAGACCTGTCCAAGAGTGAACATGAAAAATTATTTATTATTGTTAACTTTTTCATTAGCTACACAGTTCTACGCACACTAGAAAAATCTTCTGTCATAATAAATCTTTTTGCTGTATTGGAAATTCTTGAAAAGATTTTTAAATTCTTCTTCAATGTCAATTTTTAAGTAATTTTCTTTTCAAGATTACAATAAAAGTGGAGATTTGCAAACACATTTCATTTCCAGTCGGACATCTTCAGAAGAAACGGTATGTAGCTCAACAATTGATAGCGTCTGTAATATAGCCATGGTTTAGCTACACATTTTGTAAACAACTAAGCCTCGAATGTGACTGTCCTGGATAGACTAATTCTTTAAACTTGAGATAAATATGTCAATCCCTTGTTGATTATATTTTTTACTATGCAGATCTGTCTAAATATGGGGAAAATTTATGAGCCGATACATGTGGAAGACTATTTTGAGGTTTCTTTCCGCCTTTGGCCTCCTTGGCAGTCATTTGGTTGGTTCAACTCCTGTCTGTTTGGTAATATCCGTTGCATCGAAACCTGTTGTGGTGCAAAATGGAGTGACTCATGGCTTAGTCCTCGGGCCTCTCTTATTTACTACTAATGTCCACCCTCTTGGTCTTGTGATTCGCCACTTTGGCTTGCAGTAACTCATGTATTCCGACGATACTCATGGCTAGCAAGTTTTCACCTTTGATTTTAGTGGCCCCTAGCCGGTTAACAGGAACAAATACTCCAAATCAAATCTTCTACTCCAAATACTCCATGGCATCTGGCAATGTGTGTTGTTTTATGCCAATGTCCTTACATGAAACTGTATGTAAACGAAATAATCAGTTTAAGACAAGATCTCAGACATTTCAGCATGTGCGACTGAATCAAATGTCGGTAGAAACAAATACTGCAGAAACACACGTTTCTCGTCTTTATTTAAAATTGATGACTAGACTGTACTCCTGGTTGTTGTGGTTTCAACTGCACGAAGTTGACCTGTGACCTGAAGTCCGATTGGGTCAGTAATGGAGGAATGAGAGTTCTGTCCCTTCGTCTAACAGACGATCGGCTCTCCTTCATTTTGTTTATATTTTGTGGTCGTGCTTCCTTTTGGATAAAAGTGTTGGACCTTCATGTTTACATGTGTTTCTACTGCGTATTCTTTCTCTTCTGGTTTGCAACAGGTCTGTATATAATGTTTAAAATGTATATTTAATGTGCTTTGAAGTGCAAACTGTTTAGATCTATCGGCCTGAATTCACTCCGCCTTCGGCAGCGACCTTCAGCTGCCTTGAATAAACTAAGTGATGATCACCCTCTTGCAGTTTCATATGATAAAATTTCTTTATATTCTCAATATTACTCAATATTTTGCCAGTGTTCTCTTGATGTCACTGACCGTATTCTCTAGAGTGTTACCGTTAAGTCTGCAGTGATCTCCCTTTACTGGCGGAAAGCAGCGAGTCCTCACATTGTTCTTCCTGCTACATCTTTGTTACTATTTTGTGATCTTGTTCTGCGCAATGAGTCTGCCTTTGGCTGAAATATTGCGCTTTGTTAATTCCCATAATAATAATAAAGACAAAAATCTTTTGCCTCTACATCCGTGATCTCTGTGGAGTAGCTCGACCTTTTTTTTCATATGAAGTCTTGCTATAGCTTGCACAAGCCTGCACAGCCTATGACATGTATAATAACATTGACAGCACGTGTGCTGCACAAGACTGCAGTGACAGTAGAAATACTACAAGAAATATTAAACAAAAACCCAGAAGTCTTAACAATGCTTTAAAGTACTTGAAGCAGATGAGAGAAGTTCAGTCGACTGCGAGCTCGCCACATGCAGCTCTGCAGTATTAAAAAAGTTAGTTCGATGTACTGGGAATGGGCCTTTGATTCTCCCATAGTAAGAACATCGGTGTTGACATAATAAGCGACAATGGCAATTGTGATAGCCACATAATTATGGTTAAAAAATAGGCAAAATAATGTATTCGTATGGAGAATTTTTAATGAGACGCTATTTTACTTGTTAAGATCGGTATCGATCAGTGTTTTGATAGCAAAGGTTAGTAAACGATCTCAAGAGAACGACAGCTGCCGTTAAAAAGTAATTATTTTATTAACGCATTACTTTCACATTTGAAAAAAAATCAGCTAACAACATTCTTTGTATGAGCTGATCTTTTCCGCTCTTTCGATTTGCGAAAATACTTCGATACACCATTTCGCAATGATGACATTATCAGTTGTCAAATAACTTTAAGAAGAAAACATTCAATTATCGAGAATGTCTAATAAAGAGGTGATTAATTTTTTTCTTTCACAGAGAGAGACACACACACACACACACACACACAAAATATATTGTAGCAATGACAGGTATTAAAAAAGTTTAGATAAAGGGATCAGAAACAGGAAAATTTCTCTTTCCCAAAACAACTCCAAAACTATCAATGATGCAAAGAAAAATCTTTTGACTGCCTCTGTTTACAAATAATTACTGCAGATTATTTAATGAGGCGATTGTATTATTTTTCAATAGCGCAGTTACGTCAAGATGCTGAAAGGTTTCTATGAGAAGTCTGTCATCGTTGTGTCATAACACCCATGGCTGTCTATATATGCTTATTCCGTCTGACACTGCTTCTCCTGCTGCTGCGATCTGCAAGCGTATGGCTCATGACCTCTGACCCGCAGGCACAGTCTACAGAAACCACAAGATTGAATATCATCACCAGCTCTAACAGAGTTTATCAGCGCGCTATGTCTACTTTGATTTCTAATTTTCTGAATGCTCCAGATTTGACAGTTCCTAGAGTTAATGAAAATAAACAAGCAACAAATATGACTACAAGTACTGTCTACACCACCACGGTTGGAAACACGTATAGAATGAGTCAGGAGAATATAACGATTGGATCTTCATCAGCTTTAAACCAAAGTGCATATGTAGCACTGACTGTGAGAAACTTGACCAGCTGCTTAAACACGTCTCACTACCTGAAGTTATCCACACACAAGGCTGTTATTGATATCAGAGCTCAAGCCAGTGACAAACTACCTCGACTGTCCTCCTGTGAAATGCAAGTCACCGCGCCGGCATCCATGGTGTTCTTCATCAACGTGATCTCCATCAACGTCGAGTGCTCATCGTTCCAGCTCGTTCTGGCTGACGTAGGCGCCACGTCACGGCGACTGATCAACTCCTGCGACAACGACATCCCTAGCGAGCTGTGGAGCTTCACCAACGTCGTGGTGATGACGTTTCTGGTGAGCCTTGAGTCGCAGGCTATTCAAGTGATCTTGAACCTTACAGCGATACCTGCTAATGACAGACCGAAACTTGAAATTGTGTTTTCTTCAGAGAAAAGAGGTGAGCATTGAACTCTATTTGCCACTTGTATGCGCATGTGTGGTTCATTATCGAGTTATTCGTGTTTTATTAAGGAAAGATAGTTAAGGTCTAAACTCTGCCATTTTTTGATGCATGTGGTCGTTTTGTAGAGAGTTAAGCCCCTTTTCTTATAGCTAGGATATTAGAAAAACTTCTCATTCTGAAAAGTTTAAACTTTTTTTTGACTTTCCGTTCAACAACTTTGCTAAGAGACAACTTTTTACTTGGCTAAACATCATCAAGCAGTCTTAAAGGCTTTCATATCATTGGCATTGCAATTTGACTTTGTTATTTTAAAACATGGTTGTAAGACTTTTACCAATGTCTTTTTCTTGAAAGCACTTCAAAATATGTCTAGAGGGCGGAAGAAAATATATTGAGAAAATCTGTTGGCGAGATGCCGGAAAAATATTTTGGATATGTAAAATTTCTTCATTTGATTGTAATTTTGACAAGTTCATTTGGGAATTGCGGTCTGGCGCTGTCTTAATAGAAAAGCAGGACGCTTTGTGCTGACCAGAGTTGCTTGATATGTAAACTGTTCTGGATCTTTTAAATTTGTAACCGTAATGCAATTATTGAATGGTGACTTTGATATGAATTGGGATAGCTTGTCCCAGTCACTGTGCTGGCATTTTTTTTGTTCCCGTGCTTGTCTTTTGTTTCTCACACCGTCACTTCATCAATTAAGTCTGTTTCTGTTAATAGGCGAGAATACATAGCACAGCACAAACTTGTCTTTTGTCTCTCACACCGTCAGTTCATCAATTAGCTTAGTCTTCACAGATCCTGGAATTAACCCCCACGACATTGTCTATGTAACATAATGGCCACCCAGCAAATAGGGCTTTGGTGGAGGACTATCTTTTTGTGTGCGAGGTGACGTCAGCGATACGCACATCGGTCCTGCATGCGCGTTAAGCTGATGCACGTGACAGAACGTTCTGTCTCAGTGAACTCTTTGTCCTACCCACTAGGCTTAACTAGACTGATAGTGCTGGCAGATTCCAGTGACTCTTTCCATCAAACTTGTCCTCTCTAGACATGCTCATTAGCATGCTCTATTTCAAGAGTAAAGAATGTGGTGTTAAGTATTATTTGCCAAGCCGAAAAACTAAAGTATTACCTGCTGATTACTTTGTCGGTTTAATTGCACCATCAATAAATAAATAAAGTAATAAAAATGTGTGTATGTTTATGATTTTCCAATACATTAAATATCTTAAAATTAAATGCTTTCTTTCAAACTTTGTCTGTATGTAAAGACAGGTTCTTATTTTTATATTATCAGGTTATATACAGACACCGAATTGGGACGGCATTAAAAAGTACCCGGTGTTGATGGACAGCTGGGTAAAGATCGACGTTCCTCAGCTCAGGTTTGTCATGGTGTCTGTGCCTCACATGGATGTCGAAGGTGAAGCATCAAACATTTGCCCGAACGATGGCATAGAGTTGTATGTCGACGAAATATCAAATGGGCCTACCGTCACGAGATGCAAAAATGTGCCAATGCAACCCAGACTGTTTAAAACTCCCACCTTATATGTTCATTTCTACAGCAATGAATACGGCAGCAACACAGGCTTCAGACTTTTCTTCAGCATCCACAACCAGTCTTCACTTCCGGTGAGGCTGGCAGATGGTAGGTGGAACTGTTCTGGCTTAAACTGGACCGACTTTAGTAATCACTTTTCTTGTAACCTAAGGTCTGACTGTGTAGGTAGTGAAGACGAAGCTATCTGCCCCTACACTAGTCCCCGCTGTGGAGTAGGCCATCCTTTTTTCGAGAAGTCTTGTTATATCTGGGAGAAACTTCTGCCTAACGTGACTTGGAAAGAGGCGTTTGACTTTTGTCTTTCTCGAGGAATGCGTCTGGCCAGTCTCAACACCCCAGCGGAGTGGAACAACGCTGTGGACCTTCTGAGATTAGCGGACTATAGCGTGGCTTTTGTAGGGATGCTGCAGATGTTTGTGCAGCGGCAAATGTAAGTAGTGTTTGTTCTTACAGTTATTGTCTTTGAATTTTACTCAAAATAACTGCCTAATTTACTTCTTGCTCTTTATACCCGTCATAATTTAAGTTTCTGGTCGCAGACCTTCTATGTTTTAGCATTGATCATATCATCACGTAATCCCCTGCCATACAATACATAAAGCCTTTTGAATAATAATTTAAGATATAAATCATAGTAATGTAGTCAAAGAGGAAATACAATGGGTAACGTGGTTACATTGTTTCTCCGAAATAGGGAATGTGGACTTGATAATTATTTGTAGATTCGTTCTTTGTGCAGATGACTTAATTTCACCATTACTTATGCCACATGCAGAGAATAAAAAGTAACGAAAAAGACATTTAACTGTTTATTAAAGCAGTTAGAATGTATGGTCGTCTTTCTCGTGGATGCATCAGCAATGGCAGATATGGTTTTTGCTCATAACGCAAAGGAGCGAATACAATATTGTACTTCTTATATTTTTAAGGAAAAGAAAAAATATAGTTTAAATAACAGTGTTATGTGTAATCTTTGAGAGGTATTTAAAGGGAATCCTTCGGTAGTCTCGTGTAAGACCTAAGTTTAAATTGGAAGCTCCAAATAGAAATTACTAATTTGTTGGCAAGAAACCAAGATTGTCAAGATTGCCACACGCGTAGGACACCAGGAACCTTGACTTTGAGCAATCTTTTTTGGCCATGTGACCCTGCACGACACCCTGTCGGCGTCTATCCATGTGATCCCCCCAGTGACAATAGTGGTCAATGGAAGACTGAGAATTTTACTGCTCAAAATAGTTAGCACAAATGTAATTTTTAACACTGGTTATTATTTCCTGCTTGATTTTCACAGGTTTTGGTTTTCAAAGATGCCTCTACAAAGGTATACCACGCAAAAGTAATTATCGTGTAATGGGTGATTATTGTTGGTTTGTTGCTGTTATTTTTGTTAACATGCGGAATTTTGACAGGTATCTAAATGCTTGGCAGTGGACAGATGGCACAATAGCTTACTTTAAAACAATCAGAGGATACCCCACTATGCCAGGATGCGGTATTTTCTACATGGTATATATGATGCAGGGAATAAACCTACGAGACTGTAACGAACCACAAATCGCAAACAGTCACGCACTGTGTGAGACAGAAGCGGATCCAGGCGATGAGTTTCAGCCAGAGAATAACAACCCCCAGATAACAGTTTTGGACATCTCTGCCTGGCAAAATGATTCTTCGAAAGTCGTGTGTCCAGCTGGTCACATGACACACACCTTCCTGTCGTGTGACGTGGCCAGCGCTTGTTGGGTGCGAGGTTCACTCACGTCCTGTGACGCGCCGCTGTCTATTCTGCCGCCGGCTTTTGATTGTGACAACGGCTTTGATCGGGTGCCGCACACCCTGGTGTGTGATCATCGCTCAGACTGTCCTGACGGAAGTGACGAAGATTTTTGTGAGTTTGCTTCATGCTACACAAGTGGGAAATACGACTGTGGTAACCATCAGGTGATTACATTTGTTATTAGCATTAATACCCAGGCCCAGTTAAGCTCGTAAATCAGACATTAACCACATATACGCAAAAATGAAGGGTAGTTTTAAGAGAGCGTATTACGATACATAGGCAATGAAGAAATTACGCTTTTGTGAGTGTATCTGACTAGCGACAGACTATTCTGACATATTACTGCTTAGTGCCGACATAAATGTATAGCAAGTGATCATGCTGAAATTATTTTGAAAGTGCAAATATAAGAACAATCTATGATGTAGAATGTTTTTATAAGGATGACTGACAGAATCACTGGCAATGATTTGTACATACTTTTTACATTTAACTGTTGTTTATTTCATTGTACAATATGTAGGACAGATTGAGCACGTGACGACAGCAAACTAACAAGGAAAAACGGTATTTACAAACAAACGCAAAAGGTATAAAACGTTTGACTGTCTAGCTATAAATTTTAACCTAGTCAACATTTTACACGTTTTCTTTTTTTCAGTGCGTTTCGGAAAGCGAGAGGTGTGACGGTATAGAGCAGTGTGTTACTGGTACGGACGAGTCAAAGTGCCTTCAAAGAGGCTTTGCGACTGAGGGTATCTTGCCCCCGGCCATCGTGGACCTTGACAACGAAGGCCAGCTGGTAGTGAGGCCTCTAGAGTCGCCGCTATCCTCACTACAGTCCACTGCATGTCCACACACTCATTTCGAGTGTCCAGGTGTTGAGTACTACTGTCTGCCGGTGTATCTGCGGTGTAACGGCGTGTACGACTGTCCTGGCTACTCAGACGAAGAGGACTGCGATACGTACACGTGTCCTGGCTTGTACCGATGCCGCGCATCGCACGTCTGCCTTCATACTCAACACCTGTGCGACGGCTTCAACCAGTGTCCTCAGCACGACGATGAGCTGACGTGCGGCCTCACCTGTCCACACTCTTGCACCTGTTTCGGACTTGCATTCATTTGTACCAAAGCGATTCAACTTCAGGAATATCCATCCCTGCGATATCTCGATGCAAAAGCCTCTGGAATGACTCCAGGACATGTTAGGGATAAGAAGCTTCTCATTCACCTTAGCCTTGCAGACTGTGACCTGGAGGAGGTAGGTCACCTGGATTTGCCAAACCTACGTATTCTGGACCTAACGGCAAATAAATTGAAAGATATCAGTAGCACACATTTACAAAATTTACCTAATCTTCACATTCTTAAGCTGTCTGGTAATCCGATTATACGTCTATTTGCTGATTCACTTACAGTGCCATTTTTTCCAAGGTTACGTGTCGCAGATTTCTCTCAGATAAAGATGAGTAGTATAGACCCAATTGTTTTCAGTATTTTCTCCGATATAGAAAACCTGAATTTGTCTGAGTGTGGCGTGGGGATTGTGTCAGGGCGAGGTTTTCACGTCCTTCCTAATCTCAGATCTTTAGATCTTCGTGGGTGTCCAGTGGAGAAATTTCCTAGGGATCTCCTCAGAGGTCTTGACCTTCTAGAAGTTGTCTACACAAACAATTACAAACTTTGCTGCCCAGCCATGCTACCAGAGAAGTTCAATCCAACCAACTGTCATTCGCCTCAAGACGAAATATCATCTTGTGATGCGTTGCTGAGATCAGATTTCTACCGGGCACTACTGGCGGTATTCGCTGCCATGAGTTTACTGGGTAATGTCTGTAGTTTTATCTATCGCGTGTTTCTGGAACGAAACTCTAGCCAGTTAGGGTTTGCTGTGTTTGTCATACACCTAAACATGTCTGACTTTATTATGGGAGTGTACCTGGTGATGATTGGCGTCGCCGACCGTGTGTATCACGGTTCGTACCTGTGGAGCGATAGCACGTGGAAGAGAAGCGGTGCCTGTCAGATGGCCGGCTTTCTGTCTCTACTGGCCAGCGAGGTGTCTGCTTTCATCGTGTGCCTCATCACACTGGATCGTTTCCTCGTCCTTCGCTTTCCCTTTATCGGTATTCACTTTAACAAGAGGTCAGCTCACATGGCCTGCATGCTAGCGTGGGCAGTAGGGATAACTCTAGCCTCGGTTCCTCTACTACCCATGACGTCACACTGGCAGTTTTACGGCCAAACAGGAATCTGTATTCCCCTTCCTGTTACTCGTAATAATTACGCAGGCCATGATTACTCGTTTCACGTTTTGATGGGTCTTAATTTCGTACTGTTAATGCTGATAGGCATTGGACAGGCTTTCATTTTCTGGTCTATTCGTACCAACAGCATGTCTATGTGTGACAGCACCAAGAGATGCAAAGATTTAACCATAGCTCGCCGCCTCATCAGCGTGGCTG
>SRHC01003119.1:2484-21093 GCA_004794325.1 Pomacea maculata
TTTCTTCCTGTTGATTAATTAATAGGCTCTCAGGACCTAAACATGTGAAATAAGCATATCAAACCAGAAACTTGCTTCATAGTATATTATTTTCTTCCTTTTTATGTAACCTCCTGTGACTGTATTATCCTGTATAACCTCCTGTGACCGTATTATCCTGTACAGACAAACAGCATTAGTCACAAAACGTAGAAATCAATATATCAAGATAATAATATATCGCAAAAATATTAATCCTCATGTGCACTCTTGTCTGAAGTCTTAAATATGTTTTAAAGAAAACTCACAGATTTATTTGCTATGAAAATAACTGTTCCATTTATACATTTTTGTAGGTAAATAAAGGGTCTTGATACATCTGAAATACGTTAATTTTAGTTTAATTAATATCGGTTTTACTCCTTTTGTTTCTCTCAGCAAAGTTACAAAAACATGGGATACAGGAAACCAACAAATAGGAATAGGTCGTTCTCACGGGTGTAACAGATGTCACCAACGTCCTCAATGTGTTTGCAATAATGTTTGTAAAATCCTTTTTTGGTCACACTCCTCTAACCTGGACTCCTCACCTGTGCATCTCAGGTCGTCAAGGACAATGAGGCCCGAGCCTTCTCTGTACTTGAACGATTCCAACATCAAGGCTTGCAACTTGTAGTTTGACCATCAAATATTTCTCACCTGTCGAAGATCAAAATCCTGCAGGTCATCTGTGCCTCTTCTTTCCCGAAACCATCGTCACAGTGGGAATAGAAGGAAAAAGTTAAATAAACACACATTACCACAAACATGTATGTTGCTGTAGGTGTACACTCTCGCATGTTCCTTTGTGTGTGTATGGAGTAGCGCTTGGAACAAGTAAACTAAATGTAAGAAAAGTATTGTAGCAAGGCAAACGCAAAATGGAGCCAAGACTTACCTTTTTACTCATTTTCTATTTCTGGAAATGCTCCAAACAATTCTGGAAACATGTTGCTGATGTTCAATTTTCACTGAAAACATCTTTTACTCAATGTCCGTGTCGTTTATTTGGTGTGTTCTAGAAATAAGCAGTCATCTGTAGCCATGTGAACTATAGATACAACAAACTGATATGATGAACATTCCAGGTCTTGCTCTATTTCTCGAAGAACCATAAAAGGCGATAACCTGTAAAGATTTCGTAAAATTTCAGGTAAAAGATGTTTAGTTTGCTCCACTACTAGGTTAACAAGGACCATACACTTGGATGTTAACAGCTCTAAAGATAATTGCCCGTGGGTATAAATAAAGTTGTATTGTGTTGTGTTGTATTGTGCAATGATATAAAAATCACTTTACATGTAAACAGAATCAATAACCTCAACTCAACATCCCACGTGACATTAAGGCGATTTTAAACAGACCGCCGACAAACCGACAATAGTGTTCAATGTAATTACATAAAACTTTACTTACCTCAGCTCTCACTTAGTAAAATTAAATTCAGACTTGGATGCAAAACGGGAAAATACGGCGGGTAGGCTCGAAATGTTTCTGGTTATAAGGGTTGTAGTGAAAGAGGATCGTTGTTCGCGCGACATTGCTAGTCTACGGACAATGTGTGTGTGTGATAATACCTTTAACGATAAGTGTAATGTGAGAAGATGCCCTCAGTGGCAGACGTTCATCATCACCGTTTGTTTCAGTCACCACGGTACAGGTGTAAATATCGTTGTGTGTCGTCTGCTGTGCTGCTATGATGTGTAGCTCCCCAGTAGTGCTCCTCACTTTCCCTGACCACGTGATGGAAGCAGGAGGCGGGTTGCTGTCAGCGTCACACACAAACGTCACATTGTGACCCTTGATGACCTCAGAGTAGATGGACAGTGGCTGACCCTGATTATCACTCCGTGTTATCCTGACAACCGGGCGATCTGTAAACAAGCCAATAGAATGTGATTCGTCGCACATCTCATCTATTAAATTCGAAAAGTGCATGAACCTCAAGTATTTCTGTTGACACTTGCACGCAAATAAACACACACACACACGAAAAAAAGAGGTTAGACTCACTAATAGTGACAGCTCAAATATAAAGCTTTTTTGGCAGTTAATCACATGTCTTTTTTTTTCTTAACTCAATAAATCTTTCTTGATCCTAGTCGCCCCCAGAGGAGCATAGTTCCGTAAACTCGGGTAATTGCACATTTTAAAAAATCAAACTTATTTCCCTGAAAACTAAATGTTCCCAATGACTAAGTGGCCTTATTCATAACATTCATTGTCGTCGGATCCCAATACTCACAGTAAACCTGTAATTGCAGTGAGTCACTGGAGACAACTTCACCATCACTAGACATCACCTCACACCTCACTCGGCTTCCATGATGTTCCCTGGTCACTCTAGTGATGATCAGGCTACTGCCATCAGGTAACCCGCCTGCATTTTCTGGCCACGTGTACTTTATTACACCAGACCGCTCATCACTCGCACACTTTAAAGTAGCATTGGTTTCCTCCATTAAAGGATATCTGCTACTGTTTGTATGGATGTTGACAGAAACTGTGAAAAATACATGCAATTCTTACAGACAAGCTAGTACCTGTTTACCTTATGTCTTTTTGCTCCTTACAAAATGTTCTAAGCGTAACAGATACACTTTTTCTAGGTATTTTGCACAGACACTTAGTTTGTTTGCCAAGTTATTTAAACTTTATGGACAAGTACACAAAAAAAGGATAAGAATACCTTTAACGATGAATGCAGATCGGTAAGATGCTATCAGTGGAAGTCGATCATCATCATCAACTGTCTCAGTGACCACGGTACAGGTGTAGTTACCGTCGTGTGTCGTCTGCTGTGCTGCTATGATGTGTAGCTCCCCAGTAGTGCTCCTCACTTTCCCTGACCACGTGATGTAAGCAGGAGGCGGGTTGCTGTCAGCGTCACACACAAACGTCACATTGTGACCCTTGATGACCTCAGAGTAGGTGGGCAGTGGTTGACTCTGATTATCACTCCGTGTTATCCTGATAACCGGCCGATCTGTAAACAAGCCGATAGCACGTGATTCGTCGGACATATCTTGTATACATCAGGGAAGTGTCTTCGTTTTTACTTACTAACATCTATCTGAAACCAAAAGTAGCAGCTTCTGTCGAAACATGTACACGGCTACACATATAAACATACAAACACACTTAACCTTGTATGTAGGTTAAAATAAAAAGATAATGAAGGTATGCAGCTTGTACATAAAGCACTTTTTTCTGTGAGATGATAAACTTTAAACTCATTTGTGTAAAGACACTATATGCTGTCGATGACTAAGTGGCCTTATTCATGACATTGATTGTCGTTGGATCCCAATACTCACAGTAAACCTGTAATTGCAGTGAGTCACTGGAGACAACTTCACCATCACTGTAAATCACCTGACACCTCACTCGCCTTCCATGATGTTCCCTGGTCACTCTAGTGATGATCAGGCTACTGCCATCAGGGAACCCGCCTGCATTTTCTGGCCACGTGTACTTTATTACACCAGACTGATTATTGCTCGCACACTTTAAAGTAGCATTTGTTTCCTCCATTAAAGGATATCTGCTACTGTTTGTGTGGATGTTGACAAGATCTGTAAAAAACACTTGAAACTGTTAGCGACATTAAACTAAAAATTAATTCGCCTCCGCGGAAAGATGTCATGTCTTTCGTCTCCTTATAACACGTTCATAAGCAAAATATGTAATTAAATCTCTCTCTATATATATATATATCTCCATCTCTCTTTCGTAACTAAATATCTTATAATAGCTAAATATTGCAACGATTCCCCCTTTTTTGTCCTCACGGCATTAAAAAATTGAAGCTATTAGTTTTTTTCTGAAGAGTCATTTATTTTCTTTATTTAACATAAACGATTTTTATCATACCCTTTCGTTATTTTCCTTAAATTATATCAGGTGTGACTAAGACTGAAACTTAACATTATTGAATGAAGTGACGGGGAAAAAAACAGCAATGGTAAGACAGGTTTATCATAACATGTATGAAAAGGTAGGAGAGTACAGAGATACCTCGGTTCTCGAACATAATTCGTTCCGGGAGGACGGTCGAGAACCGAATTGTTCGAGAACCGAAGCAATGAAACCCATAGGAAATAATGGAAACTGGATTAATTCGTTCCAAGCCCCAGAAAATGCCTATTTACTGGCCTAATTTGTATATAATATGTAGAAAAACATGAGTCTCAACAAGAAATAAGAAATAAAAGTGTATTTATTAAAACAAAACAAAAAAACAAACAAAACAAAAATGTACTGTACAGTACAGTACAGTAAATTGTGTTTCATTTACTGTACCTGTACCAAACTTTATGGCAGGAGGGAATGAATGTGGAGGGAGGAGGGAAGGGGGATGGTTATTGTCACTGATGACGCAAGCAAGGCGCGCTGGGCCGAATGAACGCCATTCGGCTCAACTCGGCTCATCTCGGACGTTCGGATGTTCGAGTTCCAAATATTTGTTCGAATTCCAAGACAAAATTTTCTCGAATTTCCTGGTCGAATACCGATTTGGTCGAAAGTCAAGGCGTTCGAGAACCGAGGTATCACTGTATATAGATAAGACTTGTCACCGATTGCATTTTCAAAAAAAATTTTTTTTTTTACATTATAAAAAGAATTTCAAATGAAAATAGAATAATAAAGTAAAACATGCACTGTAAAAGAGACAGTAGTAGCGGTATTTTTTTTTCATAAAAATTTGCATCCCTTTAGTTGGCTACATTAGCGGAAAAGATTTAGGACATTAGTCGAATATGAGACTGGAAACAGTTACAATATTTTATTTCTGTATTTCATATGCAAATCGTGTTGTTTCATTTGTGAAACCTAGCATACAAATTGTAAACACGTTGATGAGTTTTACTTTTATAAAATAGAAGTTCTTACAGTTACTGCAAATGATGGTGTAACCCTGGCAGTATCCGTCACTAGACGTCTCAAGCTGACACTCAATGATGCTAGTCTCATTCCCAAGGCAAAATAAGAAAACACCACGGATCGCAACGTCTTTATATACAAACGTCCTCGCACCAAGCCTAAACATTGCAGAATACATTTTCCTTAAAACAATTGTTCTGATAATTATTAATGCTTAATTAAAATGCTTCAGGTGTTATTAATTCAGAAGTACATTTATGCTCTGCATGCGTATCGTGCAAGGTTAGATAAGTAAATAGATCATGGTATAATTCAAACGACAACAGTCAGCATTCATAGATCAGTATTTATGTAGATAGATATACTATGAGAACATAACAACTATATTACAGGCATTTATTCCACTATATAAATATATAAGATCTATTTTGTTACATCTGTAGTAACTCATGTCAAGCATTTTCTTTTTAAAGGGATAGGGATAGATTGTAAGTAAAGAATGAATGGATGGATGGAGTAACAGGTGAACATATTTAGACACGTGTTTAGCTGTGTGTGTAAAATGTAAAGTTTCAAAATTAGCATTTAATGATTAGCAAGGTTGATAGTTCATTTCTCTTAAAATGTTATTTCAGCACAATCTATTCATCATCCTTCCACAGGCTCGTTCACTAACAGGAGAAAAGAACTTACCATGGTAAGCCGAGCTGTCTACAGACGACCCTGGCAGTGATGTTAGTCAACACACACACTGTCCCCCAATGACCACCTCCAATGTCTATCTGTACCTGACCTCTTTTAGGTGAGATGACGTTCAATCGCACCTGTATGTTTTCTGTAACAAGTCGTCAGATATTTACTATCTTTATAAGTTTGCCGATATTTCCATTGCCACTTCAGTATCTGAGCGGACAAAACAGTTTCTCTATCAACAAAAAGACAGAAATCATTGACATAATTAAGATGCGTTGCAATATTGTTAAGTCCTAACAGTTTAATTGTTTTGAAAATACACCATGTGCTTTACCTAATCTCTATATAGTCTTGCATGCTTGATATTTCTTTTGTAAGGAATTCTTCTATAAAAAATTGTAAATGCGTCAATGTTTCTTTTTCTCCATTAGAGGACACAACAAACAGCAGATTCTTACGTGAGTTGCATGTGATAGCACTGACATAGGGGCACCAGGTTTCACTGCTAATCCCTGTATGACTACACTTCTCTAAGGTGTTCTCCTCGCCTGTACACCTCAGGTCCTCAAACATGATATAGTAGTTGCTCACACTGTCTACAAATAGTGACGCGGTATAAACTTGCGACCTGTTTGACAAAAGGTATGTTTGTGCATTTGTCTGTTTTTATCTGTAGAATGTACCGACTTATTTTAATAGTTACAGACTAGATGCAGTCAAAATGAACACTTTTTCAGAAAACAATTTGCATATACATGCAGGGCATTGCTTTTATTATCTGTTTTTAGTTATAGACTAATTAAGTTAGTCAATAATTTTTAATCAGTACAAACGACTTATTTATGAACTTGTTTCATTATTTTATGTCTACTTGCTTTTGATATTACTTAATTGTCCCTTTTAATGTTTGTAAACAAATGACACAATTAAACACAGACACAATTGCCTCAGCATCAAAACTTTTATCTTATTGTATCTTATATAAAAAGATTATCTCAAATCGGTATGGAGCTCAGTGGTTAGAATAAGACGAAAGTAAAATGACCGCTTAAGAAACTGTAGTATATTATCTGTTTACCGTAAATATAACATGAAAAAATAAATATAATTGCACAGCATATAAGCGCAAGATCACAAAACATTACACACGTGTTGAAGTCCAGCATCCTGCAGACCACCTGTGCCTCTTGTTTTCCAAACATATAGCTACACACTGGACTCCATGTTCCTCCGGACAACACCTCAAGGAAACCATTCCACGGGGCAGTTCCATTCACAAGCCGGACTTGCAGCTGTGCATCTAATCAACCATGAAAGTGAATAAGTAACGAGCTACAGCAAATCTTATTACCTGCAGAGTTGAAAATCAAAACATTTCTTTTCCTCTGTTGATTTACGTAAGACACCATCATGCCCAATTTATGAAAACTACTGTACCTAACAGTAAAAATCTTTTTTCTCTTCTAGAATGAATAAGTAAATGTATTAGACATTTCAGAGAAAGCACCTTCCTTGCTTTATATAAACCTGTCTATATTACATTGTAACTATGTCCAACATAAAAGTAATAAAGGACACCGACGCATTAGACCACGCTTACAAGGGAGATAACTCTGTAGTTACAGGAACTCGTGATTGCCTTTCTTATAGATAGTTACAATTATAGCTTCCTGTTGTGTACATATACATTTACCGCTTGCAAAAATTGGCTAAAAATATTTAGTTAAAAGCCAGCTGCCTGTTCATCTGCTGATTTCAACATTCTACTAACACTTTATCTGTGCCAAACACTTTGCGACTTGAGGTTTCATATTGAGGTACGTACTTCGCTCTCTCTAGTGGTCTCATCGAGTTCCTCTATTCCAGGCTAATTATCAAAACTTGTGCAATCAACATCAGGTATATGAGGGTTATTATCTTGGAAAACGTCTTTAAAGTGATTCATCCATTCATCTTTTGTAATACTTTCACCCTGTGTTACCCATACATGATTTTATTACTTTCCAAAACAGTTTGGGGTAACTGATTGGCTTTGTTAAATTCTCTGCTTTTACCTTTTTATATCTTCTCTTTTTACTTTCACTAGCCTCCAGTACTGTTGCCTTGCCTCTACAGATTGATAAATTCTAGTCCGACCTTTGACATCTGTATTTACGTAAACAAGATTTTTATGCCTGTGTACATTCTTAGTCAAACCAGTCTGGTTGCTTTCTTGGGTTACTTGTAAAACCCTTTCCCTCATACATGTCACCGCTTACTGTAGGCAGCTCACGAACAGACCAGTGGCTTCATTCGGAGTTTGTTCTATTTCGGAGGAGTTATTTGCAAGTTCGTGTCTGGCTTTTGCCGTATTTAGTGCTGCTTAAAGAAAGCTCTACCCTCTCACCGTGCCACACTACATTTTCGGTCTATTTTCCATTTTCACGTGGGTTTTAGCAGTCTGTTCGTGTCGTGAGCACTGTCAGTGAGATTGTCAGATTGTCTGATTCTACATTATTTTCAACTTTTAAAGACAGTAATATCCTTACACAGCTCGTTGGATGCACACAAGTATTCTAAAACATTAAACAGATTGAACGGCATCCTTGTCCTGATTTCATCAAAATAACATCTTTATCTAACTTCATTATCTTTGGGTTCATGGTAAGTACCTCCATATGATCATAGTGTTTATTTGTTCGGTAAATGTACCTGTCTCTTTACCATGACTAAAACACCCCCAGATGGTCTACCATGATGACTCAGTTTCGTAGCTAAAGCAAAATACAAACAGTAGTCGGTAAAGTGGTGTAACTGGAGGCTGGTCTCAATATACTGTCAGTTATGCATAACACATCGAAATACTATAGGTATACCTCGTTTGGGTAAAACTCCACCAACATTCCAGTTAAGAATTCAAATGTCGTCCTAGGTTGCATTATTCACCTGGCTGATGTAGTTGCTTCTGTCACTGATCGTGTTTATATATATATATAGTGAGATGACAGTGGCCGACATCCTATTTACTGAGTTTCTTGTGATTGTTGAGGAGTTTGTTGACTGACACTTGTTGGTTGGTAGACATGTTATCAGAAATAAGAGTCTGTCTTTTCTTTGGTTGTGTTGACGTTAGGAAATGTCAGGTTAATTAACCTTAATTTTAGTTTAATTAATATCTCTTTTCCTCTTTTTTTTCTCTCAGCAAAGTTACAAAAACATGGCCTACAGGAAACCAATAAATAGGAAGAGCTCACGGGTGTTGCAGATGATACCAACGTCCTCAATGTGACTGCAATCATCATTCCAAAATCCTTCATAGTCACAATCATCTAACCTGAACTCCTCACCTGTGCATCTCAGATCGCCAAGGACGATGAGGCCCAAATCTGAATGCAAGTCATTTTAATATCCGTATACCAATGCGGCGAAAGAACAAAAACTGAAAGAAAATGATACCCAAACTTTGCAGTCTAAAGAAATGTTTCTCAATGAAAATTTAGACAGACGTGTCAGCCTTCGATGCAAAACGGACAAAAAAGGGGGGAATGCTCGAAATGTGTCTAGTTATTTTTAGTTATAAGGCTTGTAGTCAAAGAGGACAGTTGTCTGCACGACATTACTAGAGGACGGTCAATGTGTGTGTGTGTGTGATAATACCTTTAACGATGAATGCAGATCGGTAAGATGCTATCAGTGGAAGTCGATCATCATCATCAACTGTCTCAGTGACCACGGTACAGGTGTAGTTACCGTCGTGTGTCGTCTGCTGTGCTGCTATGATGTGTAGCTCCCCAGTAGTGCTGTTTACTTTCCCTGACCACGTGATGGAAGCAGGAGGCGGGTTGCTGTCAGCGTCACACACAAACGTCACATTGTGACCCTTGATGACCTCAGAGTAGGTGGACAGTGGCTGACCCTGATTGTCACTCCGTGTTATCCTGATAACCGGGCGATCTGTCAACAAGCCGATAGATTATGATTCATCGCATATGTCATATATCGAATTCGACAAGTGTATGAACCTGAAGTTTTTCCGTTGACACTTGCACGCAAATAAACACGCCCACGCACGCGCTCACACACAAAAAAGAGGTTACACTCACTAATAGTGGCAGCTCAAATATAAAGCTTTTTGTCAGTTAATCACATGTCTTTTTTTCTTAACTCTAGTAATCTCTCTTGATCCTAGTTGTCCCCAGTGGAGCATATAGGGCCGCAAACTCATTTGCTTGAAGACTAAATGTTCTCAATGACTAAGTGGCCTCATTCATTGCAATCATTGTAGTTGAATCCCAATACTCACAGTAAACCTGTAAATGCAGTGTGTCACTGGAGAAAATGTCCCCATCACTGTACATCGCCTCACACCTCACTCGCCTTCCATTATGTTCCCTGGTCACTCTAGTGATGATCAGGCTACTGCCATCAGGGAACCCGCCTGCATTTTCTGGCCACGTGTACTTTATTACACCAGACCGCTCATTGCTCGCACACTTTAAAGTAGCATTTGTTTCCTCCATTAAAGGATATCTTCTACTGTTCGTATGGATGTTGACAGAAACTGAAAAATACATGAAATTCTTACTGACATTTAATAAAAGAAGCTGGCCTGATCAGGAAAAAGTACCTGTTTACCTTATGTCTTTTTGCACCTTAAGGTGTAAATCACGCAAAAAGAAGAGAGTTAAGAATACCTTTAATGATGACTGCAGATTGGTAAGATGTCATCAGTGGTAGACGATCATCATCACCAACTGTCCCAGTGACCACGGTACAGGTGTAGACACCGTCGTGTGTCGTCTGCTGTGCTGCTATGATGTGTAGCTCCCCAGTAGTGCTGCTCACTTTCCCTGACCACGTGATGGAAGCAGGAGGTGGGTTGCTGTCAGCGTCACACACAAACGTCACATTGTGACCCTTGATGACCTCAGAGAAGGTGGACAGTGGTTGACCCTGATTATCACTCCGTGTTATCCTGATAACCGGCCGATCTGTCAACAAGCCGAGAGAAGGTCATTCGTCTCACGTATCATCTATATATCAGGCAAGTGTCTTACCTTTTACTTACTAACATCTATCTCTAACCAAAAGATGTCGAAACATGTACACGCCTACACATATAATCATACAAACACACTTAACCTTGCATGTAAGTTTAAAAAAAAAATTAAAGAAGATCAAGGTACGCAGCTTGTACATAAAGCGCTTTTTTTCTGTGAGATGATAAACTTGAAACTCATTTGCATAAAGACACTATATTCTGTCGATGACTAAGTGGCCTTATTCATTGCCTTTATTGTCGTTGGATCCCAATACTCACAGTAAACCTGTAATGGCAGTGTGTCACTAGAGACAACTTCACCATCAGTAGATATCGCCTCACACCTCACTCGCCTTCCATGATGTTCCCTGGTCACTCTAGTGATGATCAGGCTACTGCCATCAGGGAACCCGCCTGCATTTTCTGGCCACGTGTACTTTATTACATCAGACCGCTCATTGCTCGCACACTTTAAAGTAGCATTTGTTTCCTCCATGAAAGGATATCTGCTACTGTTTGTGTGGATGTTGACAGAAACTGTAAAAAATGCATGCAATTCTTACTACCAATTTAATTAAACAAGCTGGCCTGATCAGGAAAAGTACCTGTTTACCTTATGTCTTTTTCCTCCTTACAAAATGTTCTAAGCGTAAAAGGTACACTTTTTCTAGATATTTCGTAGACACACTTAGTTTGTTTTCGAAGTTAATTAAACTTTATCGACAAATACACAAAAAAAAATGTTTAAGGTGTAAATAACGCAAAGAGAAGAGAGAGAAAAACAAAAGATAAAGATAAGGATACCTTTAACGATGACTGCAGATCGGTAAGATGTCATCAGTGGTAGACGATCATCATCACCAACTGTCCCAGTGACCACGGTACAGGTGTAGACACCGTCGTGTGTCGTCTGCTGTGCTGCTATGATGTGTAGCTCCCCAGTAGTGCTGTTTACTCTCCCTGACCACGTGATGGAAGCAGGAGGCGGGTTGCTGTCAGCGTCACACACAAACGTCACATTGTGACCTTTACTTACCTCAGTGCAGGTGGACAGTATCTGACATTGATTGTCACTCCGTGTTATCCTGATAACCGGCCGATCTGTAAACAATCCGAGAGAACGAGATTCGTCGCACATATCATCTATACATCAGGCAAGTGTCTTCTTTTTTTACGTACTAGCATCTATCTCAAACCAAAAGTAGCAGTTTCTGTCGAAACATGTACATGGCTATACATATAAACATAAACACACAGTTAACCTTGTATGTAGGTTAAAAAAAAGAGAAAGATAATGAAGGTAAGCAGCTTGTACATAAAGCACTTTTTTTCAGTGGCATATTAAACTTTAAACTCATTTGTGTAAAGACACTATATTGTGTCGATGACTAAGTGGCTTATTCACAGCATTCATTGTCGTTGGATCCCAATACTCACAGTAAACCTGTAATTGCAGTGTGTCACTGGAGACAACTTCACCATCACTGGACATCGCCTCACACCTCACTCGCCTTCCATAATGTCTCCTGGTCACTCTAGTGATGATCAGGCTACTGCCATCAGGGAACCCGCCTGCATTTTCTGGCCACGTGTACTTTATTACACCAGACTGCTCATTGCTCTCACACTTTAAAGTAGCATTTGTTCCTTCCATTAAAGGGTATCTGCTACTGTTTGTATTGATGTACACAAGATCTGTAAAAAATACTTGAAACTGTAAGCGACATTAAACTAAAAATTATTTCGTCTCTGCAGAAAGATGTAGCCAACTACATCATCTTTCCGCTCCTTATAACACATTCTTAATTAAAATATGTAATTAAATCTATATTTATCTCTCTCTCTCTCTCTCCATCTTTATTTGATAACTAAATATTTTACAATGAACAATCTCCTCTTTAGCATAGCTAAATATTGCAACTATTCCCCCTTTTTGTCCTCACGGTATTAAAAAACCTAAAGCTATTAGTTGTTTCTGAACAGTCATTTATTTTCTTTATTTAACATAAACAATCTTTATCATACCCTTTCCTTAGGTTCCTAAAATTATATCAGGTGTGACTTAGACTGAAACTGTTGAATGAAGTAACGGGAAAAAAAACCAGCAAGGGTATGAAAGGTTTATCGTAAACATGTGTGAAAAGGTAGGAGAGTATATAGATAAGACTTATCACCGAGTGCATTTTCAAAAAAAAAAATTAGATTAAAAAAAGAATTTCAAATGAAAATAGAATAAATAAAATAAAACATACTGTTAAAGAGGCAGTAGTAGCGGTCTTTTTTTTCATAGAAAGTTATATCCCTTTAGTTGGCTGCATTAGCGGAAAAGATTTACACATTTAGCCCAATATGAGACTGAAAACAGTTACAATATTTTATTTCTGTATTTCATGTGCAAAACACGTAGTTTGATTGGTTAAACCTAACAAACAAATTGTACACACGTTGATGAGTTTTAATTTTATAAAATAGAAGTTCTTACAATTACTGCAAGTGATGGTGTAATCCCGGCAGTCTCTGCCCGTGAACATCTCATGCTGACACTCAGCGATGCTAGTCTCATTCCCAAGGCAAGGTGAGAAATGACCAGGGATCCAACCGTATTTATATATTAACGTCCTCGCACTAAACCTAAACATTGCAGAATACATTTTCCTTAAAACAATTGTTCTGATAATTATTGTCGCAAACCTGGGGCGAGGTCCGTAGATTTGGTAGGGGGTACGATTTCTATTACCCGCCCAACACACCGTCTATACCCCCACCAAATCCCGTCGACACTTACCGAGTTTGCTTATTAATTATCAACTTTTAGTTAGCTCGAGCCCCCAAGCACGCATACCCCAATGAAAACACGAGGCAATTTAGTGTGTTAAAAGAACGTTAATTATTATTGCCAAACGACAAAAGGAAGAATACACAAGAACAGGTGGGTTTATATACTACGTGTTTCTCTATCCTAGCTCGTTCTAAAGGTCGTCCCGGTACCTAATTCTTTCCCTTACTGCTGGTCCAGATAGCGAGTGAGCCAGATCTAACCTTAAAATTAATTATCACACACCTCTCTGCTCACACACTCTCCCCATACACCCCTTACGCATACGCCACTTAGCTGTGTCAAGTTTTGGCTGTGTAGGGACTTAGTCTCGCAGGACACACACACACAACGGTCACTGGTATTGCCCACTGGCTAGCGTCGTATGGAGAATTCTCTCGCCGCGCCACAGAAGAAATATTGTTCCGAGACTTCGGTCTTCTGTTGACTGGTGCGCGACGAGAGGAGTATGAAGAAGGTGCACCTCAAAAGGTCGCCAGTAGTCCTGACGACCTCCGCATGGAACGCCGCACCGATCCCGGTGGCCGGAGCAACTTGTTGAGTTGTTGTTAGGTCGAACAAAGTTGCTCTGGCGTACGTGCAGGTACGACGGTGAGGCTTAGCTCAGTGTCTATGGCGATGTCCTTTTCTCCGTGGTTTGAAGCAGAAGCCCAGCTAGCCGTTACGTGGCTATCAGATCAGACGAAGTTGCTCTCCTGTACGCCAGGGACGACTGTGTGGCTTCATTTACCTTCGAGGACGATGTCCTTTTCCGCTCAGAGGTTATTTCGTCTGAAGCTTGGTGGAAGGACAACTGCACACAAAGACTTGAGACGCGAAAGTCACGGATGTCTTCCCCTCAGAGGTTTTAGCACAAAAGCCCAGGTTGTCGTCTAGATCTTTCTGTTTTTAGTCGAAACGCTCAGCCTGCAACTCTCGATCTTTCTTTCCAGTCCCGTCCGTTGGCCAGTCATACCACCTGACACACCACAACCAATCACGCCTCACAGCCACCACGAGCCTAAGCTCCCACCCGCACACGCGTAAATGACGTAATTTCTAGAGAGAAATTACGTCATATCTAGAGTAAAATAGATGTGCAAACACACACTACAGCCCTATCCACACTCTTTCACGACAATTATTAATGCTTAATTAAAATGCTTCAGAACTTTTATGCTATGCATCCGTATAGGGCAAGGTTAGATAAATAAGTAGATCATGGTATAATTCAGATCACAACAGTCTGCATTCACACATCAGTATTTATGTAGATAGATATACTCTTAATGAGAACATAACAACTATATTACAGGAGTTTATTCCACTATATAAATATGTAAGATTGATGTTGTTACTCATGTCCAGCATTTTCGTTTTAAAGGGATAGGGATAGATTGTAAGTAAAGAATTCATGGATGGATGGAGTTACAGGTGAATATTGTTAGACATGTGTTTAGGTATGTGTGTAAAATGTAAAGTTTCTAAATCAGCATTTAATGATTAGCAAGGTTGATAGTTCATTCCCTTAAACTGTGTAATTTCAGTACAATCTATTCATCATCTTTCCACAGACTCGTTCACTAACAGGAGAAAAGAACTTACCATGGTAAGCCGAGCTGTCTACAGACGACCCTGGCAGTGTTGTTAGACTCCACACATAATGTCCCCCATTGACCAACTCCGATGTCTATCTGTACCTGACGTCTGTTAGGTCCCATGACCTTCAATCGCACCTGTATGTTTTCTGTAACAAGTCGTCAGATATTTACTATCTGTATAAGTTTGCTGATTTGTGCATTGCCACTTCAGCATCTGTGTAGACAAAAGAGTTTCTATATCAACAAAAAGGCAAAAATCATTTAAATAATTAAGATGCGTTACAATATAGGTAAGTCCTAACAGTTTAATTGTTGTAAAAATACATCATGTGTTTTACCTAATCTGTTAATATTATTGCATGCTTGATATCTCTTTTGTAAGGAAATCTTGCATAAAAAATGGTAAATGTGTCAATGTTTCTTTTTCTCCATTTGAGGATACATAATGTGACACAGCAAACAACAGAATAGAAACAACAGATTCTTACGTGAGTTGCAGGTGACAGCATTGACATAGGGGCACCACTGGTTCCTGATAATCCCTGTATGACTACACTTCTCTAAGCTGGTCTCCTCGCCTGTACACGTCAGGTCGTCAAACATGATATAGTAGTTGCTCACACTGTCTATAAATAGCGACGTGATATAAACTTGCGACCTGTTTGAGAAAAGGTGTGTTTGTGCATTTGTCTGTTTTTATCTATAGAATTTACCGATTTATTTTAATAGATACAGACTAGATGCAGTCAAAATCAACACTTTTTTCAGAAAACAATGTGTATATACATGCAGGGCATTGCTTTTATTATCTGTTTTTAGTTATAGACTAATTAAGTTAGTCAATAATTTTTAATCAGTACAAACTACGTATTTATGAACTTGTTTCATTATTTTGTATCTACTTCCTTTTGATAGTACTTAATTGTCCCTTTTAACGTTTGTATACAAATCACACACTTCCACTCAGACACACAAGTGCCTCTGCATGAAAATGTTTTTCTTATTGTATCTTATATAAAAGATTATCTCGAATCGGTATGGAGCTCAGTGGTTAGAATAAGACGAAATTTAATACTATACAGCCCCATCTGTTAGCTCTGAAACTTCTTAAACTTGATGTAAGCCCCAAACTCATCCTATGGATTGTTAACTTTCTGGTAAAACGTTCCCAGACAGTCTGTTTCCAGCATGCACTCTCCTCTTCCAGAAATACATCTGTTAGGAGCCCTCAGGGTACATGTCTCTCACCTGTAATCTTCACCCTCTATACCAATGACTGTCGTGGCACTGATTCGTCTCTCTTGATAAAATACTCTGATGATGCTGCTCTCCTAGACCTCTCAAACTCACACTCTGCCTATGTTGATGCAGTAGATAAATTTAATAAATGGTGCAAAGAAAACTATCTTGATCTCAATGTAAAGAAAACAAAAGAGCTGGTGATTGATTTCAGACGCAAGAACACTGTTATCCCTGACCTATACATTGATGGTGCCAAGGTTGAACGTGTTGATCAGTACAAATATTTAGGAACTGTGATTGACGACAAACTCACTTTTAACACCAATACTGAGGTTATTCACAAGAAATGTCAATCTAGATTGTACTGTTTACAAAAACTCCGTTCCCTGAATGTCAACAAAAAGGTTTTAAGTGCTTTTTATAGATGTTTTCTTGAGTCTGTGTTGACATTTGGATTTTTATGTTGGTATGGAGGATTGAGAGCTAGTAATAGGAATGTGTTAGATAGAGTTGTGAGTGTGAGTGGGAAGGTGATTGGGGAGAAGCAGGAGTGTCTGAGTGAGTTGTATGAAAGACGAAGTGTACAGAAAGCGAGAGTGATTGTGAAAGATAGTACACATGTTTTAGCTCAGTACTATAATCTACTTCCGTCCAAGAGACGTTTTAATGTTCCAAGAGCTTCCACTGCCCGTTCTAGGAATAGTTTTATAAACAAGTCTGTTATCTTACTGAACAAGTGTTGTAAGGATTTGTGAGTGTGTGGGGGTGGGTGTGTGTTTTTGTGAATATAGTTTTAGTGATGTTTCTTTTTATTTGGGTTATTTAACATGGACTGTAGGTGTTTGTGTGAGATGATAGTTTGAGTGGAATTAAGTTGTTATTAAGTGTTTATTATAAGCCAGTTGTTTTACCACGTCTTGTAATTTCTCCTCGTGAGATAATAAAGTTAAATTGAATCGAATTGAATTGAATTGACCGTAGAACTGAAACTGTAGAATATTATCAGTTTATCATGAATATTACATGAACAAACAAATATAATTGCACAGCATATACAGCAAGATCACAAAACATTACACACGTGTTGAAGTCCAACATCCTGCAGACCACCTGTGTCTCTTGTTTCCTAAACCTCTGGTCACACACTGTGTCCCATGTTCCGTTGTACAACATCTCAAGGAAACCATTCCACGGGGCAGTTCCATTCACAAGCCGGACTTTCAGCTGTGCATCTAATCAACCATGAAAGTGAATTGGTAACGAGCTACAGCAAATCTTATTACATACAGACTGGAAAATCAAAACATTTCTGTTCCTCTGTTGATTTACGTAAGACAATATCATATCCAATTTATAAAAACAACTGTACCTAAAAGTAAAAATTCTAGAATAAATAAGTAAATGTATTAGACATTTCAGAGAAAGCACCTTCCTCGCTTTATATAAACCTGTCTATATTACATTGTAACTATGTCGAACATAAAAGTAATAAAAGACACCGACGCATGAGACCACGCTGAGAAGGGAGATAACTCTGTAGTTACTCGTGTAGCTCTCGTGATTGCCTTTCTTGTAGATGGTTATAATTACAGCTTCCTGTTATGTACATATACGTTTACCGCTAGCAAAAATTGACTAAAAATATTTAGTTGAAAAGCCAACTGCCTGTCCATCGGCTGATACTAACACTTTATCTGTGCCACACACTTTGCGACCTAAGGTTTCGTATTGCGGTATGTACCTCGCTCTCTTTCTAATGGTTTCATCGAGTTCCTCTATTACAGGCAGATTATCAAAATGTGTGCAGTCTACTTCAGGTATATGATGGCTCTTATCTTGGAAAACGTCTTTAAAGGGAATCATTTGCACGTGGGTTCTCGCGGTGTGTTCGTGTCGTGCGCATTGTCAGTGAGACTGGCAGATGGTCTGACTCTACACTATTTTCGACTTTTAAAGACAGGAATATCTCTTCCTTACACAAGAGCAGCCTGCATCGTGTGATATCCACTTGCTCCAAAGTCATCGGGTCCACTCAGAGTTCTTTTCAGGCTCTGTACAATAGGCGGACTCTTCTAAAGGTGTCTGCCATCCTTCGTGATGACAGGCATGCTCTGTCAAAAGAAATTGTACGACTCCCGTCGGGCCGCCGATTGTGTGTGCCTGAATAAAGGACAAACAGACTGCGGCTCTCTTGTTGTTTCAGCCGTGTGACTTTTGAATAGGTTATGAATGAGATATGAATAGTTTTGTGCATGCAATTGTGTATGAATTTTTTTTTAGAGCTGCACCAAAATTGCCCTCTGGGACAAATAAAGTTTTATCTTATCTTATCTTAG
>SRHC01003120.1:0-21071 GCA_004794325.1 Pomacea maculata
TCCCATCCCAAAGTCTCACTTCCCTATAGGGGCCGTTCAAACACCCAAAGCCCATGCAGGCTGGGATCGTTCCTTTGATCACTCAAGTTCTTCGCCGAGAACAGCTTGGTACAGACTGGCCAACGTTTGTAACATTTACATCTCGGCAAAATGGAGCATGCTACCACAAGTCCACAAGTGTGTACAGAAATGTTTGGCCTTTGCCCTCTGGTCTACCCACGGACGTGTTTAGGTGGATTGCTGTCTGTCTGCCGAGACCAATGCAGTCCAGTAATACAAGTTCGTGGTCTACCATAGCAAGCTTGTCCACACGTTGCTTGCAAAGGGGTGATCAGTGGAAAAAGGTTGACTGTGTCTAGGGTGTGGAAGAATGAATCGACCTCTTTCCGCTGCCTTTTGCCTTTCTGATACATCAGGTACCCGTTCGCTGCTGGGTGGACAGAAGCAGGCTATCAATCGCTATCAAGCTTTAAACCAACATAAACTGAACGCACTGACCACATAGCTATGGAGTCCCTATCACTAGAATGACTGTGACTTCTTCGCAGTCTAGAAATATATAGTTACATCGCTAGGTGTAGAAATATAGTTGTTTGTCATTTCTAGAAATATAGTGGTTTTTTTTAATAATTTGCACAATGAATTTTTCAACCACAAATTTTTCATCCACAAATAGACAATTTCATTACCATGGCGAATAAATCTGAACTGACTTATAGAGCTGAATTATAATGTTATATAATTGAATTATATAACTTTTTTTTTTCAAGTCAGGGAGTCAGCATTCACATTCGTTCGTCCGGCGCCTGGCTCACCACGCTGCTGGCGTTCGTCATGCCAACACCCATCCACAGTTTATGTTTAGTCTGTGAATTGCTGAAGAGGCGGTCAGGTCCTCTGCGTCCATTGATCCTCCATCGAGGACCCTTCCGGAAGTGCTGGCGACTTGTATGACCTACTTCGTCCGTGAATCGCAAATTGCTGTCGGCCGTCTCACAAATCTTCAACCATAAAAGGAGTCAGAATGGCGTATATTGGCGTATTAGCCTGCCCGGCGTTTCCAGCGGACGCATTTTGAGTCGTTGAGCGCCGGTCTGCGAGTAGCAACGCCGCCTCCTGGACCATAAGCTTAGCGAGGGAAACTCCGTTTTCCGGTTGATTTTCAATCCACGTTGTCAAGTTTTGAGTGTGGAAGCGATGCTGTGACGAAATAAAATGGAAACTCCATGTCTTCTACCGACTTACGTGCTGGCCGATGAAAATGCAGCTGCTCGGGTGGCTGCTGTCCGTGATGTACACAAACGGACTAACGCAGGAGGCAGTGTGTGTCGATGTGGCACTCGCAGAAATGTTTGCTCAAATGGCAGTGCTGTTGACAAGCGTACGCGGCAGGCTGTAGGCGCTGGGATGAACAAACACTATGGGTAGACGGCACTGATGTTGATGATATGCATAACAGACTGCTGGCGGTGACCTGCACAAACAACGTGAGCAGACACCGTGGCTTTGGCAGTGTGCGCAGACTGATGGCTTCACTTACACATAGTTGCCTGGTCACAGGTACCCGTCATCTCCCTCTCCCTCCCCACCACACAGAAAGAAACCCTGATAATATGCCATCGTGACGGCGATGATGACCAAGTGCAGAAGACGAGAGTAGCGATGGCAGATGATGTGATATGGCTCCTGATAACGACGGAACTGTCCAAATGGCAATGAAGTTTTTGTGTCCAGACGTCGGGTACCGAAAAAAAACCAAAAACTGCTGATGCGTGTCCCTGTCTATCACTTTACCCTACTCACCTGATCCACGATTTTCAAAATCAAATTCAGACAGGGGTAGGCAAAGCTTTGTTTATGTGGGCCGGTCTCAAAATTCTTAACTATGCGACAGGTAGGTAAATATCAAAAACACAGGCAAACCTAATGGTAATGGAATGGACAACAAATGAGAGCATAATGGTGTGAACTTACCGATTTGTTTTAATTCGTTCACATTAAAACCAGCCTTTCTTTTGAAGGCATCCGCCCCCGATACTCTGACTCCATCAGACACGTCGGCCGTGTTATTTGTCATCTTTGTACTTTTTCTGTGTTTGAATGTTACGGACTGTACTTAATAAATCAAAATAACTTAAACTGGAAAAATTAAAACAGATGCAGTTCACATTTTGGCAGAGGGGCCGGACCAAAGACATCCGCGGGCTGTACTTTGCCCACTCCTGGATTAAGAGAATGCAGAAGGGAGGAGAGAAAAAAGAAGTAATGATCCACTTGATACAGCAGCAACGATGCAGATCGATTCTTGCTCAATTAGACGTTAAATTGTTTTGTTCCTTAATGTAATCTCTCAATGATAATGACGATGATCAACTTTATTGGTCCCAGTGGGAAGGTGCTCCAGTTACAGTAAGTTAAAAACAGAAGTAGAATAAGTTCACTGCAAACTGATTTCAACCGTAGCTGCGGGGTGGTCGGTAACAGATCTTGGTTGCCATCTACAATAACATCGTTGTTGTTCAGCCACACCGCTCTTTGCCTAGAGAAGTGATCATTTCGACTGGAGACAGCTTTCTTTTTTACTTATTTATTATTTCATTGGATGATTTGATTCGTCTGATCACCCTGCTCTCTACAAACTAAATAAATGTCGCAGTTCCAGACCACGGTCAGACTTGATACCTACATTTATCTGCTGCCTACAATCTTCACCTTTTTTGTTTCTTTCGTGCTACTGTTTATGAGATCAGATGCTAACTCCTGCAATGTCACTTGGCAAATAAATGAATTCTTGTTTAAGGTACATTGCGATGTGTCTTGTAATGCAATGCGTATATAAATCGCCGAAAATTATTATATTGTTTCCATCTTACAATACGAATAAAAGATCGATGTTTTCACTACCTTCTAACTTGGTCAGGTTTACATTGTGCACAACCAGTTATTTATGTGAGCGGACCATAAGCTATAATATGCGTGTAGTGTAAATCTTTTAAAGAAAAATAAAATCACAGAAATTGAAATCCTGGTTGTTTGTTGGTCGACACAACATTGAAGTATCGATGCCTTTTCTGTGGGTAAATGTTTGTGTATATGAGTGCGGGCTTGAGGAGGAAGATTGTCAAAGTTTGTTTTTTATTTCAGATTTGATGGTGATTGTCTCAAACAGGTCATGGAACTGAAGCAAGTGCACAAATGCATTTCTCTGTATTGTTGGGTGCCTGATCTCACTATAAGCACATTTCTCTTTGGATGTGGCATCTCCTCAAGACAGCTTTGCTGACGGCAAGAAACACCACCAAGCCAGCCTTCTTTGTACATTCACTGAGCCATTTGTCAGGAAAGAAGTTGACAAGAAACATATGATGTAGTAACAGCATGGCAACCCCTGTATCTAGACGGTCATATAAGATTGCAATGTGCACAATAACTTCCAATCCACACTTGGCCTGTCATTGCAGCTCTGCCATTTGTTAACAGTGGTCAGCCTGGCCTGGTTCTGAACTGAAGTCGTATTTTAAAAAATCCACATTTGCAACTATGAACAGACTAGTAGATCAGCTCCCAGGTTGCTGTATTATACTTGCATCTCCCAAACCTTTTCTTTCAACATTTGTAAATGACTGTGGCAAGACGCTAGGGTCTTGTATTCACGAATATAATTGTAGAATGCCTAATGCAAATTTCCATTCTTCCACAAGCAAGAAACTTTTTGCACATTAGCAGAAATCTATTTTCCTGATATTGCTTCTACACTTGCCCTCCTTCACCGATCTCCCTATTGACATTTCTATCACATCCTCACCTCTGTGCTCTGGTGGAAACATACAATTAGGAAAGATCAATACAACACAGGCATCAGCGCAAGCTCTGATACGCCTGTGGGGAAAAAAACCAACAAAAGTTATGCCACAAGGCAGAAAAAAAAGGTGAAGCCTCATCCACTTGTATTATGCATTTACGTGTTATTTTAATGAGTAAACAGTCTTACCTCATTATCTCTCCAACACATGTAAGGTGATGTCACTGACAAAAAGGGTACTTAGTTCAACAGCAATCTATGCTTGTATTTTTAGTTACTTTGCAATAAATGATCTTTCAACTACATTTAAGACACAATTTTGAAAACTCCTTGGATTCTGTAATAAAAGGTATACCTATTCAAAACAAAATTATCCCGATATTGCTTCTTCTTATTGACATTTCTGTTAGTGTTTCTTAATTCATCTGAGGGAAGAATCACAAATTATCATCTGCTTTTACTACTCATCGGCAATAATGGAAGAATACCTACAGAATGTAGGCATATATTTTGACATGCTGATAAAACACTTTTGCAATCTCTTTTGTGCTCAACATTCAAGCAAAATAGTGTCTAGGCAACATTTTTGCTTGAGATGTTATTCAGCAGTACTGCTAAGCTTCTAACTACAAAATGTATATATAATTAGAGTGCGAAGAATAATTGAAATGTGTTCATGGATGTTTTCTGGTTTGCATTCTGCTGTCACATTTTTATTAAGAAACTGTAATTTTCATCAGTTTATCAGTGACAAGCAAAGAAATGGGTTGGAACTGCACAGACAATAACACATTTAAAAGATAGAAATGTCTGGTGATGCCTTTTTTTCTGGGAAATAATTTTGGGTGGGAACTTGGGGGGAGGGGGAGAAGAGTGAATCAAGGGGAATCACCATATGTTCAAGTAAATTATTCTATCATGTAAGATTCTTGAAAGTGACATTTTCAACTATATTATCAAAGGAAAATAGTTTACTGGTTCTCAGTTAAAACATTTATTGCGATAAAACTGAAATGACAATTCCATTCGCAACAACAACTTGTGAAAGTCAAGTCCCACATCACTCAGAACAGTTTTTGGTCTGTGGTCTTCACCACAGTCATGTTCCATGCAGGTCACAGCAACAAGATCCACATTCTCAGTGTAGAGTTATTCTGTTTAGCCAGTCTTAGCCAGACAAGGTTCTCCAGGTCAGTTGATTACTTCTAATCACCATCTGAAATGTGCATATGCTCTGTTGGCCTCGCACTGCTTATGACGTTCTTGTTTCTTTCTGATGCTTTTGCCCTGATCGATAATATACACAGAGAGAAAATACAAACTTTTACTTCAGTCTGTTTTCAATGGGACTAATCACCATTTTTAGCTATCTACAGTATATTCACAAATACTTGACAGACATGCTTAAAATTTAGATTATTCTGTTTAATTAGTCCTCAGCTAATATTTTAATATAGCTTAAAATCTATACCAAGTAAATATATGTCCTAATGGACTTAAAAAAGATTAAAAGACTAAAATTTTTAAAAAGCAGATGTTGCCAGGAAAATCACCATCTGTAAGGTTTGTGTTGTTCTAGGGTATTGCCAGAGGGTACTGTAAAAAGTCAAAGACTATAAAGCTGGTCACCTCATTTTTGTATGCATCAATGAGCTCCCATGCCAGTTTTTGGTGCATAGGGATTTTGCGTTCTTTGTCTCGACAATTCTCGACCAGCCACTTTGTTGCACAAAAAAGCTGATAATTAGGGCTACATGGCACGGGTACCTGAAATGCAAATTACCAGCACCATCTCTGTAGGAATAGTCAAAATAGACTACTGTCTTAAACATAAAAAATCGAGAATAAATAAAAAAATGAGAAAGGAATGTGGTCTGTTTTATAATTAATGTCACCAATACTGTTTGAACTTTATTTTTAAGGTAGAATTATTATTAGTTATTTGGTGAAAGGGAGATAGCAGTCCAAGTTTCCGACTGTGCATTCTTTTACCTGATATGTGACACCTCCTTTGACAACCCTTGTGGTAATAAGGACTGGTTTGCAGTTTTCGATTGCTTGTTTAAAGATAACCACAGGATCTGTTTCTATTGACTCCTTTTCTTCTGCAGAGCTTGCTTTATTGTACTTCTCCACTTGAATGTGTTTTATATTTTCAAATGTCTAATGGGAATAAAAATGTAGATGATCATGAAACACAATGGTCGAAACCTCAGACAACAGACACCTACTAGGGCAAAGATGTTACAATGAATTTTCACTGTGATTCCACAGTAACACTCCTTAGAAGGCTTAATATCTACCCCTAAAAACATGTCAATTATTCTCTGTATCCCAAATACTGCATTTTTTCCCCCACATAATGATTATAGTCTTTAGAAAGAAATTGCTTAATATTTAAAATAATACTAAACAAAAAAACGGTATCCTTAATATAAGACAGATGACACAAAATGCAGTTTTAAATATAGACCTACCTTTTCCAAAATGTCCCTTGCTAAATATTTTTTACCTTTCTTCATAATCCTGTTGATGAACTTCCTGTGCAAAGAGATAACCAAGAAAATCAATCTATTTTTCATAGTTCATTTTACTAGCCCTACTTCTTATTTACACTATATACAGAAAAACTGCTCAGATTCTTTCAGCCATCAAAACTTTAATAAATTCATATTGAGTGGAATAATATACTTTTCTCAGTGCAGTAAAACATCAATTCAATGTGTCAGGAAACCAAACAAATAAGTGGTAAAAGCACCAGCATCCAAAACAAGATATACCCAACAATGACAGACTGTATAATGAACAAGCTGCATATTTCCCCCAACAAATTAAGTTGTTCAATGGCTATACAATGGTTTGGGGGTGGAGTGGAGAAAGAAAGGCAGCAAGGGACAGGTGAGAAAGCCAAGAATGTAACATAAATATGGTCTCTAACGCCTCATTTCCCAGCTACCAAAATATTACAGGACTACTGTTTCTAATAACAATTCTTAGTGTGGAGGTGTACACAAAGTGCTGTGAAATTTGTATGTTATGTTCGTATATTACGAACAACATTTATATAAATGTATTTCAATAAGATACAGCTTTATTTATCCCAGAAGGTAATTAGTATCAGCTCTGTAAGCAAGCAAGGATTAGAACCACAATGACAGCTATCAACAATACCATCACACATTCATACTTGCCACACCATACAGACCCTCATACAATCAACATTCAGACTCCCATATGATATACATTCATTCACACACGAAAGCATTGACATGGTCAAAACAACAAAGGACAGCCTCAATCTGTTGGTCCTGCGTGTAGGCACATAGAATCAGCAGCCTGGTGGAAGTTAATGGAACTCTCCAAAAAGGACATCGAGCCATCATCATGTAGAATTGCAGACACTTTTGAAAATGTCTACATGAGGTGAACTTTTAGTTTTGTGATTAAACTTAAGCTGCAAGACTATCACATAAATTAACAATACAGAATGTTTTTCAATTACTGATTAATGAAAAGTTGAGTTTAATATATGCTTGGCAAAACACCCCAGTGACAACAGCTAGGAAAAAAATTGATGGTATCTGATTTTATAAAAACTGATTAGCAGACAAAAGCTGATTCATTTTTAATATCATGTATTTCGCTTGCAAAGAATTATCACTTACCAATTGTACTTGGTTCAAATACATTTACTAAGTTCAGTTATCAATGGTGTTATTCTTTACCACAAATACTTAACAAGTGAATTTATTACAGGGGATAAATATGCATTTTAATGGTGAATACTTCTACTTACTGCATCAGAGGGTCATAGAAAATAGATGAAACCTGCTCCGTTTTGGCTGCTTTGATTGGTCTGAAGCGGCGAACATCGTTATCCTGAAGTGGCTGCGCCAGCTCTTTTTTGTCTAGTATGGGTTCCAAGAAGTGTGGGTTGTAGACACTCGTTCGTACCTGGGTTATTCTGTCAAAAATAGTCACACAGAAATAAGGAACATGATTTGATGAAGCCCTCTTAAGCTTAACTGAAACGTTTTAATTATCTACAAAACACTTTCTCGAGGGTCATATTCTTATAAACTGTTAACAGTGCAAGTGCTGAACAATCAAGTAAACAAGCAATATCTAATGACGAATTAAATGCAAAAAATGTTAACTAGAAACAACGGTAGAAACATGCAAAGCAAACCGCGAACTACAAGGTCTTGTAAGTAGAGATTTCAGTCAAACTCAAACGATCTTCTACTTAACAAATTCGTAAGCTTAAAATTTACAAGAGGTAAAAAGGGAACTATAAAGAAAAAAACAAACGTGGGCGCAAAGACTCTCATGGTTATCCCTTGAAGTCGTCCAAGGGTGAACGAACACATTTTAGCAGGAACAGCCATTATGTTTTTTAGGAGACTCTCTATCAAGAAAACACGAAAGCACCACTCAGGCTTGGCTACTCCAAACCTGATGTTGTTTCTTTCCTTGACTAAGGAAGCCAACGAAGTAACGATCTATCTTTTTCAGTGCAGCATGTAGAATCTAATTTCTGAACTTCCCTTTATTCAGTTTTTTTTGTGTGTGACAGGTACTGACATTATAATTTATAGTATTACTAAGACTAAGCATTGAAATCAGAATCGTAGACGTAGACGTTCAATCGTTCATGCGCTTCTTCTGTCATAACAGGAGAAAAGATTCAAGAGTTAAAAGATGAGACGGCGTATATCTTGAATAATTGTTTTAAATAACATTTTGGTATTGGTTGGTAGCAAAACAAAATATCTCAAACATGTTTTGTGTTTATGTCTGTTCTGTCAATCGAGTGAAAACATATCAAAGCTAAAGTTTATTTTGCAAATAAAAGCAAATAAGAGTATAAATAGTTATTTACACGTAAATGTACATTCTGTCTCATTTTTTTCTCATTCATTCTTAATCGCAGGCGTAGATTACATATTACTTTTAGAATGTGCATGATCACTTGGCCATACAGTAATATAAATTATATGATAATAATGTTTATGTTAGATGGAACAAGAATGCTTTAGGAGAATACATATTTATCATGTAATCCATTGATTATTTATGGAAGATTATTGCACTGGAGGAGCTGATGGTCAGAGCAGAAAATTGTACTGAAACCAATCACTGAAGCTAATATATTTTAATAGCCATTAGTAAAGGATATTCTAAAAAAGAAGTTACTGGTAGATCCAAAGACTGTAAGGTATAAACAAATAAGGTAAAAATGGAACATTTTTTACAGGAACTTTGGCAATGATGTCTACAACTGCGGCAAAATTATGGCATGGAAACTACAGGAGCACAGTTTATCCTGTTGATCTTGATGCCAGTCCTGCTTATGGCACTTACAGGAAAGAGGAAATAAAAAGTCTTGTACAATTATGTGCAGCATTTATTGTGCAAGATTCAGGCATGACAAAACAAGCACTTGACATTATTCCAAAGCACCTATATGAACCTTTCTTGCAGGTCATTGTTCATTCTATAATCTTGCAAAAAATTTTATTTTTTCTGTAAAGGATGTCTGATAAAACTTGAAAGAAAAAGCAAGAGAAAGAGAGTGTGTGTGTGAGAAAGAAAGTTCTGAGTTTGCAACCAATTACAGCATTAAGATGTTAGTATCTTAATGGACTGATATAGTAAGGTGACAATTTTTAAATGCAAAGTGTGAAAGAAAAAGCAAGAGAAAGAGAGTGTGTGTGTGAGAAAGAAAGTTCTGAGTTTGCAACCAATTACAGCATTAAGATGTTAGTATCTTAATGGACTGATATAGTAAGGTGACAATTTTTAAATGCAAAGTGCTGTTGATAACAAAACTTACAAGCCATCAGTACATTTTCTATTTTCCAGGAGGCTCTTGTAAAAAACCGTGAGCTGGCCATTCAAGAAATCATAGCTTCATGGCCTTTGCCATCTCTCATTCTCCACAGGCTGATGCCTAACCTTTTTACCTCTGTACAAGCACTTTTCAACAGTTCATATCAGTGTGACATTGTGAAACAAGGATTACGTTATACAACTGCCTTGGCTCAAACATTTCTTGATTCTCTGAAAAAGGGCAGCACACCACGGCTTCAGTATCTAGATCTCACAGGATTTCCAACAGGTAACAACTTATGCAGAGCCAACTAATATATTTGTCAAGTGGTGTATTGTTTGAACAAATTAAAAGGGATTATTAATCTTAAATTTTACAAGTTGTGTTCTTTTATTTTTTCATGGTAGTCATAGTGCTAGCTTTTCTGAAGTGTTTGGCTTTGAAAAAAAAAGCAAGACAAAAACCTGGTCTGGTGAGAAATAAGGTTTTTCTGAATAATTTGCTGTCCTGAGAGCATCTGAGTAAAAGACAGGAAACCCTTGGCCAGTTGTGAATCTCTAAGCTGTTTAGTGTTACAGATTGACATGTTGTGAAAACTCACATCTAATCTGTTGATAGCTTTGGCTTTTTACAGCAGAGGTGATAGTCTATTTTGTGGCAACACACTGCATGCTGGCACACAATGAGGTGCGACATGAGACCATACTGTCCATGTACAACCAAGCAGTGAAACATTCAGGCCAGGCTCTTGGCATCACAGAAAGGATGGAGCCCATAGAACACAGCCTCCCTCCTGACTGCTGTAAGTTCTACAAGTCAAAGTGGGGTTATTGACTGTTAATTTCTGTGCATTTTTCACATTTGAGTAAAGCAGGAGTGGTCATTTTGCATGTCTATTTGCATTCATTGTTGTGATGTAGCTAACATACAAGCACAAACCTTCTCCCCACTTTCTATCACACATAAATTCATTGAGCATTATTGGTATTAATGTAAGTGCAGAAATTGGTTTGATGATAACATGAGCCAATGAGAAATGGAAAAAAATAGAAAATTGAGTTTGTTCATTTTATTTCATTATCATTATTTCAAAAGCCACCTATCTGTATTCAGATCACTTGTCTATATCATGCCTGCATCATCTTAATAATAGATTTTTGGTGTAGTATCATCATTAAAAATTTGACATTTTTTGTGGACTCTAAACATGTGACATTTTCTGGCCTGAGCCTTTAACTAGAAAATAGCAGTTGAAGTGTAGACTGTTTTTCCATTATTGTTTCTGTCTGACAGCAGTCATTATCAAGTTGGATGCTTTTGTGATGTCAGAGGCAACTCATACAGAACTCTGCAAAGCTTTGAAGGTGTCAAGTTTTCGTGATCGCAAACTCTGTCTTATTGTTTCCCGTTTGGGTATGACATGCTTGGGGGTGTGTCGTGTTGGACTTCTTCTGAAACTGGTGGATCCACAGGTAGGCAGAATAAAATTGAACCTTGGTGCTATGTCACCCATGCCTGCATAGGACAAGTATAGCGGGTTTTATAATAGCAAATTGTGGCAGTGGTGACCTATTTCAGAGAATAATAGTCAGGTGGGTGGCTGTCCATGGAAGTATTGATGACATGACTGCAGCTTCTGGTAGAAAGGGTGTGGAGGAAATGATATAGAGTCTGCATAGGTACAGCACTTCCTGTTGACAGAGGAAACCTTTTTTATTCCTTGAAAAGTATGTCTTAGCATTTCGTTCATTACATAAAAGCGATTCAAGACATAAAACATCTTGAAGCTTTAATGAATCAATACATCAATAGTAACCGTATTGTCTTGAAAGAGTAATAGCTTATACTTGTTAAGTGTGAAAGAGGATAGAGAAGACAGCTTATCATGGTAGAGTACAATCATGAAATAGCTGGCTGTGTTTCTGAAGATGAACATCTAATTAATACATTTAATAGAATCAGTGATTGACATGTTCTGTTCTTTAATATGCATTTTGCTGTCTGTTCACAGCACCTTACAGGCTTGCAGCTACAATACAATGCCCTGAATTCTGGTGACTTTGTGGAGATAGCCTCAGCCCTCAAAGGCTTAGTTTGTCTGGAGTCTCTGGATTTGTCCTGCAATAGTATCTTCTTCCATCAGCATGAAGAAGCTTGCAAAGCAGCTGCTGAGGTGTTTGCTGCCATGCCAAAGCTGAAGCGCCTGGATCTCAGCAACAACCGCATCAAGACACGTCTCCGAAGGTTACTTGAAGCTGTTGTACAGCCACTGACATCTCTGCGGTTGGCAGGCTGTGGGCTGACTGTAACAGATTTGCTATACTTGTCACATTCCCATCACAGTTCATATCTTGAAGCACTGGACTTGAGTGAGAACAATTTAAAGTTGTGTGAACGCCAGGTAAGAGGGATTCTTAGTGCCACCCAGTCCTGCCTGCAGCTGCTGGAACTGGAGCATTGCAGCTTGAATGATCAGATGGTGCAGAGTTTGACTTACCACTTCTCAGGCCTTCGCAGTCTGAAATATTTGAATGTAGCAGAGAACCAGCTGTCTCACCCCTGCCTTGCATCTCTCACTGCAGCAGTAGCAGAGCTGGTCTCGCTACAGGTTTTCAAGACATCCTTCCCAACGGACTGCTACCAGCATGAAAATGAGGAAGACGAGGAGCGAGGGAAAGAAGATGTGATAAAAGAGATTGCTTTGGTTTTCAGTAACAGTGGTGTGAATTCTCTGAGAGCAAAACCAGTGCACCTGGCAGTGATTGAGTTGGACAGAGTTTGGAACCTTGCCTAAGATTTACACTTGCAGAGTGCATCCACTCAGTATCAAAACTGTTGAAACTGGCAGAGGTTCGAATATTTTACCTAGTGAAAGTAGAATTAGAAGAATTTACAGCTGATGTCAGGTCAATTTTGCATTCACTCAGTATGTTTTCATTGATGTCGGATCAAACCCATTGCAGCCGAGAATCAGTGCTGATCAAAGTTCATTATGCTTATCTAGGATTAGTGGAATAAATTTTGGTCAGTAGGCAGAATTGTTTCATGGTCATTTACTTTGTTCTGTACCTAGGTTGTTTTTTTTTTTAAAGCAAAGGATTAGGGAAGGAAGAATGTGTTAGTTTTCTGTTACTTTAGTAAGGTTAAGAAGCATGTATTGTGCAAGGAACACCAGGATGAAATGTTATGCATCCTTAGAAACATTTTGAAAGAGATTTTTCATCAAAAAATTAATGAATGTTAAGTCCTATTGTGGTTAAAATATATTACAAATTTTTTGTTCTTTTTTCTAATTCTTATGTGTTTGTATTCTCAGTTTCTCTTGTAATCAGTGCAAGTTCTCAGTACTGAAAATGAGTGAAAAATATTATGAGTAATACAACTGTATTTAACAGTGCTGAAGCTCTTTGGTTTGTCAGTTCATCTTGGGCGACACTTGATGCTAGACCATATAGGTCCATAGCAGCAGACATTGAAGTGTGTCAGGGAATTCAGTTTGTTACTTGGTTGAACTATTGCCATATACTGCAGACACTTCCTCAGATGAAACTATGTCCTCACTTTCCCTCTTCCTTCTGCTCTCTTTATCTTCTCTTTCTTTCGTTGAATCTTCCTTTGCTTGTTTTCTTTTCATAATTGCTATCACTTTTTTATCAATTGTACCAATTTGCATTTTAAATGGTTCTCTGGTCCATCAGTAACCGACGCTTTAGCTGTGGTACTTTCATATTTCTGTCACATTTGCATGCACCAAGGTCTGCACGTTGGCACCAATATCAAACACTTGATGCAGTTTCCATGAGATATACTGTCTTTACAGTCTCCTTGCCTTGCTTCGATGCTTGTGCTGCTTCATCCATTAATCGGGATACATAGAGATTGACATTCTTGTGTAGTTGTGATGGAATTCCAGCATGAGTCCACGGGTCTATCAGTATCTGAGAAACTTGGGTAACAATTATCCCTGTTGTTGGTGTAGTTGCTATCCTTCAGAGACAGAAAATAATATCCAACTTGCAAATGATTTGAAAGTTCAGTCAAGGGAAGTTGTGACAATGGCCTTCTAAAGATACTGTGGCTAGAAGCCAACCTTGTCTTTAGGCTACTCAATATATTGTTGCAAAAATACTTAATAATTTTACTCTCATTCTATTTGTCCACTATAGGTGTCTCTCATTGTCTTATTCGGTTATATCTCATTGTATCACTTTTCACTAGTACGACTGTATCACTAATAGGACCCCCACTGTCACAGAAGATGTTCTTATGTACTGCAAGCTCAGATAAGCAGAAGATTCCAGAAGGAACTATATATAGCTCGAACGCTCTACAACAATCTAGGACAATGTAACAATGACGTAATGGTTTTTAATCTTGTTTACATAGCAATGCCTTCAGACTAGCGGCTGAAGTTGCTTGCTCATTGTTGCTATGTCTGATGTCTCTTATTATTAATTTTGCCACTAATGTGCCGAGCTGAACTGTAATAGTATAATATCATCAATAAATAACAAAGAAGTATCCATTAAGGAAAATTGACAAAGGTGAGCTTACGTATCTCTAAAATCCAAATGCATGTACATAAATGCAACACAAGCATGCTCAGATTCACAGCACCATTTGAAATAAAAAAGAAAGGCAAGTTTTTACTGCAAGAAACAACTTGGAATCCCTCTGTCATTTTATTACATTACAGACAGTGGCTTATAATAAAATGAAATATATCAGTATCACACTTGATAATCTGTATTCTGCAAATGTACACAAACTTAAGTATTAACTAGTTCTGTGCAAACTTTTTTGAATTACAAGTTATGCTTTGGGGTTACTCATGAAAGATTACTGATGATGATTTTTTTTTTGGTGTGTAACAAAAATATCAAAATATTACAAGTCATGTTGAATTTAATTACAAGATTAATGGATTAGCAAAATACTCATAAGTACAATGTTCATCTGCCTCATTTTCTGTGTTGCATGAAGATCAGCACAACAACATAAACAGATCTGTCTTATTTTGTAATGAAGCTTACTTAAGCATTTTGCTATTTATCAGCTACATTAAACACTCAATGATAACATAAGACTAAGAAAAATTATAAGACCAAAGAATAGCCAACACAATTCTGCTTGTGCAAAATGAAAGACAAACATCACAGACTAGTAATAAATACATAAGCACCAGTAATAATAAACAGCATCAAAATCTGAAGACATGCCCCACGAGGCAGATTGTGGTCGTGCAGGGCTATCTTCCCTGCTTGAAATTCAGATGCTGAATGGGTATCTATGAAATTAACTCCAGGTCACAGTCATCGCTAATAAATAACAAAGACTCAGAGATAAAGCCCTTTAGCAAATGTTAATATTAAACCAGTATCTGGTATCTGACTAAGTATAACATTCTACGGCATTTATAAAGGCTAGCAAGTGTACCTAAATATATTGTTATGGCCTTATTTTTGTAGAGTTTAAAGGGCTTGAGAATTGGAAGGAGCAACTTTGCCAGAACAATGGGAGCTTGGGAAAGTTGCTTTCCAAAGTCTTTTATGTCTTAAAGCTGTTAGTGACAATGGCTACAACAGTTAGATTTTCAAATACCTGGACTGATAACATACAGAACTGAGAATTGTACAGATTCCTATATACAAGATAAATAGCAGGCACTCATCTTTCATAAAAATAAACAGATGCTTCCATACTAAAAAAAAAAACAAACCCCAAAAATCCCTCTTCCTTTGTCATCTTGAAATGAACAAATATTTTTTCAATACATATTTAATGATGCAATCACACAGTACAAGAATGCACAATTTTAGCATCATGTTTTAGATAATTTAAGTATAAACAGTAATCATTTTCAGCGACAAAACAGCGACACATCCTCCACATGAAAGACAAACCACTTTATCTTAAATGTCTACTCCACTTTCCCAAACCTTTGAAAGAAATAAGAGTGCCTCAATCAGCAAAAAACTTATCCTTTGACATAAAATGAAATCTTAGGCAAGATACTTTTACATTTGGAACATACTGTGAGAAAATTGCTTCAACATTCTGGTCAAACTGAAGACAAAATGATAAGGCTTGAGAAGAAAAACAACAAAGCATGTTTAAAAAAAGTAAATAGAACTGTCAAATCAGTCTCCCATTTTACTTCATATACATTATTGTACTTCAAAGAATAGTGCAAACATCTAAATGTAATTCAGCAAGAACAACACATGGAATAAAAGGTGACAGGATCAATGACCATTGTAGCCTTAAATAGTTTGTTAAGTATTTATAAAGAAATGTGTGAATATTTGCTGATGATAAGAAAAATGAAAGTTGGTTCTTAAACATCCAAAATGCTAAACATCACATTGTATAAAAACACATAGAAAATCAAACCCTTCAAAACATACATCACTAAAATAAAAATAAAACTTCTGGCATTGCTGACCAAAAAAAACAAGACAAAATAAGCAGGAAAGTATAAAAATTCTTTAAGAATTTTGCTCAAAACCCGTGAAAAGATGAACAAACTGTCAAAAACATTAAATGGGGTCAAGCAATAGATCCTATTTCTTAAGGGACAAGAAACTTCAGGGATCGAAGACTAAAAGAAAATGTCCTCATAAGCCAGCACAGCTAATTTTGTTCATTTATATCTGATAATGGAATACAAAGATTTGCAAAAAGACATCACAGAATATAGATACCCCAAAAGAAAAAAAAAATGAAATATGCAGACCCTAAAAAAAAATTCCCTGAAGATTGTGACCCAAAAAGAAAATCAGAAAGAATCATGGAATATAAATTTCCGAGATCACAGTGTGTCAAGATCTGAAAAACAAAACCTTTTACTTGAGAACATCTTCATCTATTGTTCATAAGCTTTAATCATAATAAAAGTGAACTGAAAGTTGTGAATGTGAACTGTTTTGTGGAATGCAGGATTAATCATCTATTGTTGTCTTCAATTCAAGTTCAGTGATATATATTTGCAAACATTATTAAAACATATTGTGTAAACTTTTTTAACACGTTTATAAAATGTTTCAATGTTATCTGGGTAAGATTTCTACAAAGTTTAGTCTTATATTCATGCTCAGTGAGTAAGCAAAGCAAGTTGGAAAAAAAAAAGATTGTAAAAGTGGAAACTTTTCTTGCTTTTTGGTAAAAGTAAAGGATGCCCAGTTTTTCCTTTTTCCTCTTTGGTGAGGAGGGAAATAAAGTAGGATGTGGTGATTTCTACAAGTACTATTTCAAATTATTCCTTACCTCTATCTTTTTATAAGCAAGCTAGTAATCTTGCCTTCCCAAAATGAAATTTTGACATATTTTGATATAAATCACAGGCTTTTTTTAAAGGGTTGTGAAAGGTCAAAATATTTTTTACATTGCTGTAAAGTATTTATTCCCTAAAAGAAAAATGAGAGTAAGATAGATGCCTATGCATACAGATATTCACTGTTCAGAGTTTACTCCAAGACTTCCCTAATACACGTATAGACTGTCATGACAGTGACAAGGTAAAAAGCCCTGAAGATTTAAAATCCTGTGGGTTGCAACATTCATGAGCCACATCTATGACAATCTGCCTACTGTAATCTAGGTCTTTTCAGGGGAAAACATTTTCATTCAAACAAATGTTACTTTAACTCTAAACATAAGTTTGTGTTCATTTTTCTTCTTCTTCTTTAGCATTTAATTCATACCCCGTCCTATATATATATACACACACACATATATTACCAGGAGTCAAGTGGATCTCACAAACTTTTCAATATTTTCCAGTTCTGCACTATATAGAATTTCCCTCTTTAAGTTGTGCTACTTATTATTTGTTATATGTCTTCATGCTTTGCTGTCTAAAAGACAAAACTGAGATGCAAGCTTCTTTCCTTTATAAACAATAATGTTCAAAATGGCATCATTATAATGTCTGTGATTTGCATAAACCTCAAACAATAATGCTAAATTTGGTAAGCTTCTGATATAATGATAAATTTTTAACACACACCCACTAAGTAAAAAGGTATGATTTGCATCCTACTGTGTCTACTGCTGACATAGCACCGAAAAATGAAATTAAGAGTTCAAATATTAGCAAGATTCAACATTTCAAATATTATATCCTTAAAAGTTAAAAGATAAAAAAATTAAAACAAAATCTTGTTAAGTACTTCCTCCCTCCCTGCATGAGAAACAACTACATTCTGAGTATTAGCTAGGGTCACAATTGACAATACCATGTAAGTTACCAGATAATACATATGCTTTCAGAAATATATGTATATATGCACACACACACACACTCTTTTGAGAGATTTATCCTTTATATTAATTGGTCTGGCTTACCTTTTTTGAAACAGAATGCATCTTACAGAGTCTGCAGCAGCCTACTTTGCAGATTTGTACTCAGCCTGCAAGATTACATCAGTACATTCTACACTTCTTTGATTGTTAATTACTTGTACGGATCTGGGCACTCAGCTTTCAAAGACTTCTTCTTTCGCTAATTGCATCAGACCTTTAGCTGCACTTATTCCAGCAGATGTAACACACTCTTTTGTACCATGATCACTCACATTTCCACCTGGTAAAGGACTACATGGACTGACAGGAGATATGGCAGCTCTACCATTTTCTCCTGCTTTCAAAAATTCCATAGAAGGAGACGTAATGGGTGTCCCACCAGGGGTTATTGCCCCTCTATCTTGTTCAGGATTCTCATCTATGCGAGATTTGCGAAGTGTTGCAAAAAGGTCCTTAAAAAGGGCTTTGTAAGGAGGAGGCTGGCAGCTTTCCTGGAAATAATCTCGGTTGAGAGTCATGTGAAGCAATGTCTGAACCTCCTTGTGGGCCAGTCTTCGTCTCATGGCTCTGTCTTCTGGATTTTCATCATCAGTCTGGGTCATGCTGAGCCTCTTTGACTTGTTCTGAATGAGAGCTTCATATTTCTGGAACAAAGACTTGTACTGTGTCTCTAATTCATCTAGAATGGACTTGCCTGCATCGTTGTCATCTATTTCTTTGGCATCGGCTGTAACCTGAAATCAAATATACTTATTATATGTAAATGAAATAATACGCAATGGCAAAGGTAGATTTTGGTGACAAGAAGAGCTATAAAAGATAATTATGTCAAGTGGTTTTCTACTTTCGAAGTATTCATATTAAGTTAAACAGTGTACTTTGTTTTCACATGTGTTAAAAATTCTAACAAACTACTATAACCTGATATTATTTCTTAACATTTTATTAAGCCAGCAAGTATAATTATCTGGAACTATACTTTTGCATGGTTCAGGGGATTGAGGTCAGAGGATCTTAAACTCGCCAAGCACTGCCCCACCTTTCTGTGTTTGTACTCAGCAAACTTATGAGATATGATAAGTATCTCATTTGATGAAATTTTTTTTTATGAAAAATAGTAGCAGATACTATGATCCATACCTAACAAAACAAATGCTTAAGCAGTCAACATGTTTTCCAACACTAAGAGGTCTTATCGTTGTATCTAACCTGTTTTGAGTCTTAAGAGTGAAAGTTTGGGGGACACTTTAGGTAAGCTGAATAATTATAGATGCTGTCAAAGCTTAGTTTTTTGGTTGACTGCTTGAGCATTTGTTTTGTTAGGTATGGATCATAGTATCTGCTACTACTTACTGAAGTTATTTGCTTTCAGTATTATTGTGGATAGTCAGAGAAGTGCACAGGACAAACTATGTGTGTTCATCGGTTAAACAGCAGCTTGAAGCAGCTATATATGGGATAAAGGCATCTGGCTTAATTCTTACTTTTAGGGCTTGTGCTGCAATATACAGCTTACGATTATGATTACATGTGATGACTTAATCTGTTATAAAGTTGATTGATATAAAAATTGTAAGGGACTGTCCAAATATTACAAGCCAACATTCCTCTAGAAAAGACTACACCCTCCAGTTCCTCAGCAGATATTGCTATCTAATGCAGCTGAAGGCATACCTTATTGATGGACTCAGAACTGCCATAGAGGCTACCTCCTCCCTCTAGCTTTACTGCTTTGGCTTTGGACAACAGTTCTGGGCTGTCATGCTCCACTTCACTAAGAAGTTCCTTTTCTTGAGCATGCAGTTCTTCATGAATATCCAAAACCCTGCGACACTTGCGGCATATTCCTTCAGGACTCTGTCTGGCCTGTTCTAGCTCAAACTCCAGCATCATCGCTTCTGACAGCCGGTCTTCCAATATTGTCACCTGCCATTAACAAGCATCAATCAATGTATGAATGTAAATATTTTCTATATTTACGCAACTTTTAAATAGTTCCCAAGTTTTGCAACCCTTTCCTGGGGAAAAAAATCAAATTTAAAAATATGCAGGCATACTTAGTAAATACAGATCATTTTCATATGACTGAATCATTTTCCCCCAGTGCTAACTTGAGTTCCATAAGAAGCACTAGGAATGGAACAAAAAAATTCAATTCAGTCTGTATGACATCATCACTGACTGCAAGACATACCTTTGTTTGCAAACTCTTATTTTCCTGCTCCGTAATATCCAGCTCCACCTCTAAATCTTCCCGTCTGCGTCTCTCTATAGTCAACTGTGTCTTGCAATGCTGCACTGCCTCTTGCAGTTTCAGCAGTTCTGCTTCCCATGGGTTAAGGGGAAGATTTTTAAATGTGGAACTCTGTGTCCAGGCCAGGTTTCCAATGTAAAAACTGCTCCTAGATAATCCAATTTACTTTTTTCAGCAGTGAAGAAGAGCGATTTTTAAAATGATAGAAATAGCGAATGTTTTACCAGTAATTTTTTTGCAAATTTAACATCATTATTTTAGGCATGAGCCTGACTATCATTATGTCAGGCATGTTGTTTTTATTTTTAATTAAAAGTTAACTTATTATTATTATAATACACATTGAAGATGTTGATAATATCATTTCATATCATTAATGAAAATGCTAATATAAGGTACATCTTTTACTTAATTAGTTTGATAAAGCAATGCCATATGTATTGTGGATAAAATGATTCAACAAAGGAGGTGCTGGGTTACTTTTCTGCTTTTATAGGCATGTTCACTCTTGACCAAAAGATGATCACATGATATAAAACCATCAATTAAGAGGAAGGTGAAACATTACCACCTCAATGATGGCAGTTACAGTCTGGGTCTCCAATGATAAGATTGACAGGAAGTATCTGGGCAAGTATAAGAGGTCGATGGATCCATGATAATGAACAGTATGAGATACGAAAAAAAAAATTAAAAAATTAAACTGCCCACCTGTTATCACAGTGGCTATCATTGAGAGACGCTAAACTGGCTGTGCGGCGTTTCTCTTGCTGGATCTTGATGCTGGCATTGTTATCTTTGGATTTATTGGACTCCTCCTGCTTTTTATAGAGATCTTCCACTTTCTGCTCTAATTGCTCCACAGATGCAGTCAGCCT
>SRHC01003121.1:7446-21111 GCA_004794325.1 Pomacea maculata
GGGGGGGGGGGGGGGGGGGGGGGGGGGGGGGGAAAGAGATTTTCGCTGATTTTTTTTTCCTAAACGTTTCAATGAAGGGAAAAATTTCGGAAGCCTTCGGAAGAGTGACGTCAGTGAGCTGCGCTGACAGTGCTAAGTGTAAACCCTTCGCTTCAATCTTTGAAAGCTATGAAACTTGTTCTAGGGCTAATTAAACAACTGTTAAACACTATGAAGGGCTGCATTAAATTAATTGCGACAGTCTAAATAACTCAAGGCCTAAAACTGATGAGAAGTAAAAAGAAAATAAATGAGAGCCCAACACAACACAGACAATGTTTAACTACAAGTAGGTTAGATTAGAGAGCACTGTGAGCTGCGCCTCTGTGATCTAGTGGTTGCGAACGACGTCTAGATATTATCTAGTTGGTGTGTTCAAAGCTGGGAGTGGGTCTTTTTTCGTTTTTTTGATTTGTTTTGCTTTGGGATGTTTTCGTTCTCTAATATGATCAATTTTCTGTCAAGCCTTTCGTGGAAAACCTATTGATTGCCAAGCGAAACCATATATATAAACAATTCTATGTCAACAATTTCATGAAGACCCACTATACTGTATACACAGTATTGGACAATTGCTTCACTAAATTGTTTTCAAGATAGAAATCGCATCCGCAAATATGCGTGTTGTACTTTAGTCACCCTTTTCTTATCTGGGACAACTCAAATTTGGAAAACATGCGAACGAAACCAACATTTCCTCAGCATCTACTGTCAACTCCAGTTTGATCTGTTACGATGGCATCAGCAAAAATAGATCAGAGAGATTGCGATCGTGGCTTGGCTACTACAGCTGTTAATGGGTGATCACGCCTGCAGCGAGCAACAACTTAAGTGTGTGCAAGTAAGTGTGATTCATTCAACTGAATCTATTTCTTATCCCCCCCCTCCAAAAAAAAAAAAAAAGACGTAATAACTGCAAGCAAAGCGCGCGAGAATCGGCCACAAGTACGCCGATCACTGAATTTATAGTCACACGCTCGCACAAGCAAATAGTAATAAGATCATATCACCCCACAAACTTCTTTTGAAATCGAGTTCATACGAAACAGAGTGGCGCAGACCATCCAAAGGTGCCACGAATATCTTGAATTAGGATTCATATATAGAAGATATATATATATAGGTGTCATACTGCGCTTTGTACCTGTCACTTTCTGGTCATACAAAAACAAAAAGTACGCTCTCAAAATTAGCACGGATCTTTATGGCAAAATTTTAAAAAATCCGAACGCGCGATCTGCAGAGAACATTTATACTGACTGGACACACACAGGCAAGCACACACACTCGCGCGCGCAAAGAAACTATGAAAGTGACAAAGATTACACACGCATGTAAACCAATCCTGATAAAAGAGACTTCATCAAAATATGAATATTAATCATATATCTAAAAGATGCTTAAAAATGTTTATAAAAAGTTTACGCATTATGTTTTAATAATGTTTGCACAAAATGTTCATAAAACGTAAATTATGCCCATTAAAATAATATTTTAAAGACGTTTAATTAAGAGCTTGTGGAAACGAGTTTTAAAAGTTTTATAAACGTATTTTTGTGAATGTTTTACAAATGTTTTAAGCAAAATGTTTCAATAATGTTTGCAGAAAATGTTATTTTAAACGTTTAATATGCCCATCAAAGTTATGTTTTAAAATTCTTCCTGTGGTGTTCATATTTACTACTGTAAAAGTGATGCAAACAGAATATGTGTTATATTAAGTTTGTATTTATAGACAAACAGCTATCACAATCAGTTACACTTATTTATAATACTTGAATAGCGAAATGCTATAAAATTACAGACAAAATTCTTTTCTCATTATTTTAAATTTTCTAGGAAATTTTACCACTATCAAGTGACATCATTTCAACCAAAATCGGAGGAAAAATTTACATGTGAAGTCCGGCTGGCATCTGTATTATATTCTTGTTGCAGAACAAAGAACATAGACCCACTTTTGAAAGATTTCCCTACATGCCTTCGGATTGAACACAGTCACAATCATAGTCTGTATAGTGCTGATTCTCTACGTCATAAGGATGTAAATGATGAGACAATCGCCAAATTCAAGGGGCTTTTTTCAAAGGATCACTCTCCATCTTCAGCACTTGAAATTCATAAGATGGATCTCCATATGGAACATGGAGTAAATTACATTTATCAGGCTGCTGACAGAGCTTTTTGTCCTGATCTGCAGTTTTGCCACAGATACTTAACATCTGCAGCTGGTTTGTCAATAGAATTAGATGTTCATAGCATTTTAAACATGACTTGACCATAATTTCACCCGTTCTACATAATCCTGAAGTCCCTAGTGTTTCTTTACTTGTGTATTCTTTTACGTTTACTTTACAATTAAAAATAAGTTCACATAAATAAATATGTGCCTTGAGCATTAGAGCACAGCATAATTGATAATGTTATACCCTTACAATCAGGGTTTTTGGGTTCATTATATTATAGAATTTTATCAGAAACTGCAATATTGATTTGATGATGAAGAAATGAGAAGTAAATTGTGGCTAAAATGTCTATTATTTGAACATTTCTTTCTTCTCACTCACAGTGTTGCAGGTGGACTCCCTTTAGGCTGCCTTATTGTTTCTTCTAAAGCAACAGAAGTAATAACAGATGCTTTGTTACTGTATAAAGAGCTTTTGCCATCTGATGCTTTTTTTGGAAGAGGTAATAGAGGACCTCATGTCTACCTCATAGATGACAGTAGTGCTGAAAGGCAGAGTCTGCAAGCTACATTCCCTGAAGCAACACTTCTTTTTTGTACGTTCCATGTCCTTTAGGCCACTTGGCGCTTCCTCTGGGAGGACCGGAACAATGTACAAAAAGAAAGCAGACCTCATCTACTGAGCATCATCAAAAAATTGGTTTATGCTCAGAGTGATGATGAAATGATTAATGTTTATGATAATGCCTGTAGAGATGATGTTGTTAGGGACTATCCCAAATTCAAACTGTATTTAGAAAGAAGTTTGAATGAAGAAGTCTATGGGCAGTCACTTTTAGAAAAGACTTTAATGTGCATGGAAATAACACAAATAACTACTGTGAAGCAGCTATTAATAAACTTGCCATTAAAATGATAAACAATGGAGAATGGAATCATGTTCTTGGACACATGTGTGGCAAAAGATTTTTTCTTTGCTGCTTTATTAAATTATTCATTTTTCTTGATGTGATATGGTAAATAAATCTAAAACTTATGAAGGTAAAATTTATAGTAGCACTGTTGTAACTACAGAATTGGAGAAAAAGAAAGATACATGTGGAATGGTTTTGTCAGTTGTAAATTTTTATAAGTACTTGGATATCTACCATACAGATAAACTCAGTTTTGTGTATAGATAATTACTCTGTAGATAAATGTATTACTAACACTTTTTGATGCTTTAGTACAACTGTATGTAACCTTTCATGCAAATATGGGGTTGAGAAAAGCAATCAGCTGATATACAATTACCACTACTTCAATGCTATGTTCATTCACTAAAAGTTATTACAAATGGATAACAACATAAGAAACTGCAATAACAATTATTTAATGCTGTTGAATCTTCAACAAAACTGAGTAAAGAACATTTGAGAACATTACATTATGTAAAATGTATGTTTATGTAAAAGAAACGCCATCTAAATAATGTTGGGTATGAATACCACTTTATACTTTTATGGGAGTTTTTGAAAAGAGCATGATGTAAATTATTTTGCGAATTCTGCTGAAATAATCCAATCTCACGCAAGTTTAAATATCTGGTAGCACTAAGAAAGATGTTTTAACAAAATTTATAAGAAAAATCCAATTGCCAACATCATAGCAAATTCAGTGAAAAAGAATTACGATCAAAGTTGTTATTGTGTACATAGTGAACATTTAATTACTTTGTCTTCATTTACTCTCTGTGTATTATAGTTCTTCAAATATACTGTGCATGTATCACATATTTCATTATTGTGTATCATACAGCTTGTTCTACATGCCCTCTGAGGGTTCTGAGTACATTTTTGGGACTTTGAGCTTTGAGTATACATGTTTCAGTATGGTTTTACAAATGTCTGACAGAATGAAAGCCAGGGTGGACCAAAAACTTTTTTATGTTATTGCTGACTAATGATAAATCTTTATTTACTAGGTTAACAGAATAAGCAAATGTTGAGGGTTTATTTCATTTTTTTTTACATCTAGCCCTGTATGAATATATGAGAAACGTGTTATACATTTTATATTTGAATGTTTTTTTTTTTTCACTTTTTAGAAAGGAAGCGACTGAAGTCGTTGCTTAGCGTAGCTTTTGCCCTTTGCCTTTCAGTTAGTGCATAGCTTTACTAAAACTGTCACCACGTACACATCAGCCCTTTACTTTTCCTATGTTTTAAACGTGAACTTTACCTATACCCATCGATCGCTGAATACTAGCTCGATCGTTTGAAATAACAGATCACTTCGCAAAGGCGTATCCAACAACTTAATCTCGCAGTAGCTAGGAGTGGTTGTAATTGAGAAAAGAAACACACATATAAAAATAAAAGATATGTTCTTTCAAAAGCAATTATTATTATAACTATACTGATGCAATTTGAAACATCTGTTAGTGTAAAATATGAACATTTCAATATCAAAGTATGATAGTAGAGATTATGTGTCTATCGATAGGACTGTACACAGCTAGATTATGAAAATTATTACTATATTATTACTATAATAGTAAATATAATAATTATTACTATACTGACGCAATTTGAAACATCTGTTAGTGTAAAATATGAACATTTCAATATCAAAGTATGATAGTAGAGATTATGTGTCTATCGATAAGACTGTACACAGCTAGATTACGAAAACCTATTGATTGCCAAGAGAAATAATGTAATCTAGCTGTGTATAATCTTATATAAAACCCACTACATACACACACAGACATCTGCTTATATATATTTTTTCTAATACCCCTGACACACACACATATATATACTTATGCCTATATATATAAAATCACCCCTTCCCCACAAACTTTCTTGCGATGCATTAGTTCCCACACAAACATTTGACTGAACAGCACGACAGTTGCAGCTCACTTAAGTTTTGATGATAGAAAGTTAATACTGTATATAGTTCCCTCTTTAAAAGAATAATCCACCCACCCACCCCACCTCTAAGATCGCTGTGTATATAGTAGTGGGTCTTCATTAAATGGTTGACATAGAATTGTTCATATTAAGGAAAGAATAAACAAAAAACAAAATGCATAAAAAATTAGCTCCACCTAGGTTTTAAAATAGTCGATCATGTCAAACGAAATTAATGGTCGCTTGTTATATGGTTATATATGATTATATGGTTTCACTTGGCAATCAATAGGTTTTCCATGAAAGGCTTGACAGAAAATTGATCATATTAGAGAAGGAAAACATCCCAAAGCAAAACAAAACCAAAAAATGAGAAAAGACCGGCCCGCGGGCCAGCCTTTGCCCAGGTCTGCTCTAGTCTAACAAGGATGTCACATCTGAATACGAAAGTCCTTAGCACGTGATAGTGACGTCAGCACGAGTTGGCTGTACACAAATAAAAAAGTTGTATAACAGTCGAAATCTAGAAACAAAAGAGTTTTTTTTAATAGCACAACATATATGACATTTATCACATTGATTACTACATTCATTCAGTATAGAAGGGGGGGGGGGGAGAAGATTAAAGAGGAAAGATGTGGAGAAGAAGTGAAAGAGAACAGCTTCCATTAATTGCGCTTATATTAATAATTTTTGATATGGTTTCCAAATAACTTCAAATAGGTCTAATTTATCACCTAAAATACTATGGTATCTTTCTATATTATATCTGTATTTTACAATCTTCAAAAAGGCATGTATAGAGGGTAAATCGTTTTTCCATTTGCATACATAAATGTAATATTTTGCTAACAAGATAATTAGGTCTAACACTTTGTCCGTACAAATGTTGTCCGGTACACCAAATAAAATAAGTTTTTCAGAAAAATAAAATTTCTTAGTGTTGTACATTTACTAATCATGACTGAATGTAAATCTCTCCAGAAAGCACTAACAAGTTGACATTGCCATCACAGATGACTTATTGTCTCTTCATCGTTAAGACATATAGCACATTTGGGGGAATTAACAATCTTTCTTGTAAAGAGAAACTTCTTAGTTGGCAAAGTTCTATGGAGAATTCTTAACTGGAACCATTTTAGTTGGTTATCAGATGTTGTCTTATGGCATTTAAAAAATATAAGTTTCCATGGTATATTTTCAAAGGTAGAGTCCCATTTCACAATTCCACTAGGCAAGGAGTCAGAATTTCCAAGCATTAATTGTACCAATTTATTTCCTTTACAAATTATCTCCCATACTTTTTCTTTTCTTTCCTCAGTTCCTTTAATGTTTTTGATCTGTAATTTATTTTGAAACTGTTTAATTGCATTTAGAACTCCTGCGAACTGTAGAAAGTTAGTAGTCAAGTTGGGGAATTTTAGCTGAAACTCCTGGTATGTGAGATAGTCAGGGTTAGGTTTTTATTAACAAACGATAGTAGCAAGGAGTTGGTGTCTAGGTTTCTGTTGTTACAGGTGAGGCAGGTGACTTCACATTGTAGTCACGTGACGTCTATTCGCCCTGTGGCACCGCACGAGCAGCAGGATGACGAGCTCCAGAAGCTCGCCGAATCCCAGCACCGACGCTCCGATCCACAAGCCCAGGGTGCCGCCAATGTCAGACAGGAACCGCTCCACCTGCAGATGACAAGTGCTTGCCGGGAACACATGATAGACAGACCCCAGAGCGAGGCTGGCAATACTAAATGAAGTTCTGGCTGATGATAGAGGTGTGATGATGTGGTGAGTAGTTGTAACAAGAAGGAAGGAAAATTAGAAATGGTAAGATGCGACGTGAGTGACAGCAGAAACTGAATAAAATCGGTAAAAATTAAGTAATTTTTTATGGAACAGTTATTTGTTAAACTGAATAAAAGTAAGCGGTCTCTCACAGAACACCTAATTATTAAATTAAATAAAACTGTCAATATAAAAGTGTGTCGGGGTGCGTAATAGTCTTAGCGCAAGGTTGTGTGTGTGTGTAGGCAGGCCCGTTCTTAGCCCCCGCGGGGCCCGAGGCAAAGGGCATGTGCGGGGCCTTCACATAAATCCAGCAATAGCTCAATGCACAAACGTTCATGCGCGATAAATCCTCTGTGTCCAGCAGCCTTCTGTCTCCAAGCGCGTCCAGCGAGAATGTGATACGGCTGACTACACTTCCATATGCCTAGTTACCATATCAATCAAAAGCGCGGGGCCCCTTGAAGCGCGGGGCCCTAGGCAGATGCCTCGTCCGCCTGCCCCTAAGCACGGCCCTGTGTGTAGGTGTGTGTTCGCTCGTTAAGAACAAGTGGTACTTAAGCTAGGCACATCAATGATTACACTCATCAGTAAACTGTGAAATGAAAAACCTGTTTACTCTAATTACTAATAACAAACGGGTAGACAAAGAACGAGCAGACCATACACACCTCATACGCAGGCTTCTCTGTGATAATCTCGTAGTTCAAACGATCATAGTACACTTGTAGCCTCATGAAGGAAGATCTGCGTACAAAGAAGTTACATTGGTGAGAGTAAACACCTTGTAAACATCAGAGACACATATTGACTCCGCCTGGAAACCCCCTGGGTAACCTGCCTGTCCCAAGCCCGGATGAAGGAGGAGGGTTAGGCGTGGGGCTAGCAACCCTACCCTGTAAAACAAACCCTGCTACAGCAACCGCAAATGCTCCACTGCAGGTGATTAGGAACAAGAAGAACATCAGAGACACCTTGAGTACAACAGGTAGTGTCTCAGATGACCAAAGTGACAACACATTTATAACACATTTGTGACTCATGTTTGTGGCCTTAATTTCTGGCACCAATCAGGTAGAAAGACGAAGATCCCAGTAAACATTGCCAACAGCGACAGCAAACTTATATGTGAGAAGGATCCAGCATCCCGTCTGAAGTAAACATGTTATCAATTTGGATGCTGTATATATACTGTCTCCCTCTACTCTTAACCCCGATAGTTGCTCATCAATCCTTATTTAACAGCTTCCATATAATCTAACATCTCTATGATCTAATATTTATATGATGTAACCGAAACCCCCCGAGATCCCAGTATCCATCACCTGCGGAGTTCGTAGGTATCCACGGTAAAGTTTTGGTCCTGGTAGTCACACTTGGGGCTGTATTGGTTGAAACCACAAATTTTCTCTTCGAGCTTTCTCTGTGGAAATATTCAGTGTAGAGTGAGAGCAAAGTCTGGTAAAAATACAAAGCTTTATTTGGTATGTGTGTTTGGCTGCTACTATATTTTTTTTCTTTTATGCTATAATTACACAACAAAAAGCTAACGAGCATTTTGCCATCACCATGACAACCAATGCTTTTACTACCACTGTGACCATCACCGTGACACTCACCACTTCTTTAAACAAAGGCCAGGGCCGACTTGTAACACTGGCTTGGTAAGTAGATTCACTGGAAAGAGAGGAGGACTGAGAGGTACATTTCTGCACATTTTTTTTTTTTGCAGATGAAGGAAAGTGAGCAATTGTAAATAGGCGAGACATAGGTGAGGGTAAACAGTATGTTAGACGACTTCTGATTTTCAAGACTTTTTACCTGAGCTTATATTTACTTTTACCAAACCTGTTGGTGTACTCGGGCAGGTAAATCTTCTAGCCATAGCTAAAACCTTCATATTTATGGCCTCACCAGCTAGTAATCTATCGGAAGCAGCCACTCTCATAGCTTTGTCACAGAAATGGTTTATATGGTGGAGTTAGTGATTGATCTAACAAACAGTAAACTAAAATAGCATTTCCTCCCTAAAAAACCCATAGAAGACGAGAAGGAATGCAGACACAAGCAGCAACCAGCACAAACATCCCAACACACAAACATTTTACACCCCAAACATTCTAAAACACACACACAAACACAGAGTAGAAGAGATTCTAGTGCTTACACTAAAACTTTTACCAACCTGCATGGCTTGGAGCAGGTGCAAGAGTCATTGCCGTTGTCAAGACCGTTGTAATAATTATTATAAAACGAGGACATACAGTCATACTCTGCAAATGACAGCAGAAGAACGGTATGACAAACAGCTGTATTTTAGATAACACACAAGAAGTGTAGTCAAACAACGCTTAGTTTCATCTTATTTTGATTCTTTTTCTTACTGTTTGTCTTTTTTTCATTAATTTATTCGTTTGCTCATTTGTTTATTTTTTATTCATTTGTTTCTTTGTTTATTAAACTATTCATTCATTGAAACTTCTGTTTTTTAAAGCCTGTCTTGCTTTGTGATCTTTTGTTGCCACGCGCTTTCTCTGGAGCAGACGACTCATCTGAACCTGCTGCACACTGAGATGCTATGGCCAGTCTGCCAGAAGGACTCAAGAAGTCCGACCTCAGCAAACATGTGAGGAGAATATGTGTTAAAATACTATCATGAACGCTTCATAAGGAATAAGATTTCACCTTGGTTAGAGCTGCAGAAGGAGTCGTTTAAGAGAAGAGCAAAGTCCTCTTGGACTGGAATACACGAGCAGTTTTGCAAAATGGCCGTTCTGATGCACAGATCACGGCAACCCTATAGTGAGAAAAAATAATAATAGCAACAACAATAACAACAACAATAACGAAAAAAGCAAAATTTGTAAAGCGCATACTCACACTCCTAACGAGCACTTGAGAACAAGAACGAAACATGAACAGAATACGAGGGACAGGAAAACAAACAAATAACATATGAAATATAAAAGAATAAACACCCGTACTAAACAAAGAATAAAAGCAAATACAGAAAACACAAAGAGGAACCAAAAAACAAGAACAACAGGAAACGCGCGTTTTTGGTTCAGTCCTCGACCTTTTTGTAGTTAACTGGTTTTGTATAAGACAGAAGTAAAGGCGGCATACCTCAATCGTGTAATTGTTGCCAGTTTTTTGTTTGTATTCTTCTCCGTTATCACAAGAGCCGTAAGGTGGACCCTGGCTGTTGATATTTACCTAATACAAGACAGAATGTCATAAGAACTTTCTTAAGATCGTGTGGTTGGGTATTATTATTTGTAAAATTTAAAAGAAGTCAAAGGAGAAAAAAAAAACTATTCGAACAGTCATCATGCATATCACTAGAATACAATATGTTCTTTGACTTTATTATTCAACAAATCACTTTTAATTTCATTCTAGAAAACGTAATTGCTACACACTATCACAGACAATACAATTTGTTCGAAATATTCGTATTTTTACTATAAAGAAAAAATTGAAAATGATTTGTAAAGAACTTGCCCATCCTTCAGGTCTTTCCGGAGTGAGCTCTTGCTTTTTTTGGGGCCAGCTTCTTGTGAGGTGTGTGTTTATCTCTTTTCCTTTGCTGTTTTATCTTCCCTAATTCTCTAATAAGCCAGGTACATATTTACCGACAGCTGCGTCAACTGGGGCAAGTTTGCTGCACCATACGGGAATCGAAGAAGCGCCTCTCGGTTCTAACACCAGTGCTGTAACTACTCTGCTATTTTCTTATTTTCCCCAAGTCAAAAGATCCTATTTATGTTGAACACTTCTATCATAATAGTTGAAACAAGAACGACTTCTACTGTAGAGAATCTGACAGTTCTGAGTTATTTTATTTTATTATTTTTTTTACAGGAACATTTTAGCAAAAGTTTCTAAGTCAGACGTGTGGTCCTGATGCACACTGAGATACCTTGACCAAATGACTCAGCAAGCACGTGCACCCAGTCTCAGCGTGTAAAGACAAGCTTTAGTGTTAGTCACATGACAACAATCAGGACACCAAAGAGAGTAAAGGAATGGTCAGTGTATCTCACCATTCTGATTGCTACGTAGACCTCAGAGCCAGCAGGAACTGTGAAGCCCTCGTTGGCGGGGTTGGGGCGAGTGCCGACGTCGTGCAGGACGACGCGCAGACCGTAGCCAGACTCCTCGGTGCTCAGGTACTCCTCCGACTCGATGTTCAGATCCAGGAACAGACCTGACGACCCCGACAGAACATCGGTTAGTGGTGTCAGCCCGACATCTTTTGTGCCAAATTTGAGGATTCGTTGACAGAAACAAGGTTCATCTTATCTTACAAAAATGAATGTTACAGAAATTACTATTTCAATTAGAAAGGAATTAGGTGAGTTCTAGAAAAGCTGTTGGTTGCCCAACAAGATGCCCGCTGTTGCACTCACTGACCTTGCAGTGGGCCACTTCTAGTTGACTTGAAGTTAGGAAGCGACAGAGTGTAACAGTTGCCGTAGTAATACGACAAAGAGTGGGTAAAATTTCTGAAAGCATATTTAAAGCAACTTCATTAGACGAAAACACCATGATGTGAGAAGCATAACTTTCCACTGATATTTCTAACGTTTGTTTTAAAATATCGGTTAAAACACTGTATGAAAGGTTATCAACTGTGTGGGTACTCGGCATTGACCGTAATGAAAGCAATACATAATAACAGTTTCAACATTTGTTTTAAAGCGACTAAGAGGAACTAGTTATGACAGAAATGCTTCATTCGAGAGTTGTGACATGAATAAGTTGTCAGAACTCTTACTGATAGCTACAGTCTATTCCGGTGATAGAACAGTTCAAAATCATGTCTTCAGGTTGATGTCCAACGTCTTTTAGCAGCTGCCTGAAAGCCAATGAAAAGAGCAAATTTACTGAGTTAGTAAATATGTTTTTGTATCACTTGTTCACAGACATGTATTTATGTATGTCTGCAGGCTAGAGGGAGCGAATTCCCCTCCGACTCTTAATTTCACCCCCTAATTTCCCCTTAATTTCCCCCTTATTTTTCCCTTAATTTCTCCTTAATTTCACACACTGAAAACATGTACAAGAAACATGAAAATGTAGATGCACCTTTTGGCATTTTCAACTGCCGTGTATCTTACCTGGATGTAGTGGCCAATCTCTTTTCTAAGTTGTACTGATAGATGGCCGTGCTGTCCGGGTCACCTTCACAGTCACCAACACAATCAAAGTTGCGAACCTCGGTTGTATCGTTCAGGTCGATGTTGCCGTGAGAACAACCCTTTCACAGAAGTTGTACATGAAGAGGGTTAGTGAGTGAGTTCTCGGACAGGGTGGTGGAGTAAAACTATGGCAACATCTCCAACACCTTTAACTGGTCAAAGTCACAGCGCGTAATAACTGATTGGTCAGATGGTCGTTTGATCGCAACAACAACAACAACAACAACAACAACAACAACAACAGCAACCTGTCTTAAGAGTTTATTCACTCTGAGTTTTGCTGGGTGAGCAGCAGGTTAGTTTGTTTATAAGAGACCAAGTATGCAAACAATCAGGACTAGCGACCTCACAAACAAATAATTCAGTTATCAGTACAGTTACCGGGTCCTGTTTATCTCGGGGGACATCCATGACAGCCTGTAGGTAGCAGGACAGTGTGGAAGCCTGTGACAGTCGGACCATGTTGGTGTTGCAGATGGTGACGGCGGGCAGGGGGAGAGGACTGAAGGCCAGGCTCACCTCGGTCTTGATGTCCCTTTGGAAGTATTGCTGGGGTCACAGGAGAGAGCACAGACATCAGGTATATCAGTGGCTTGACACGATAAAGTCTTCCAGTGAGAGGTGGTGAGGTTTCACTCACTCGCCCCGCTTTTCATCCGTGAAACTCACCACACATACGATATACAATTCTAGTGAATAGAAAACTATGTAGGTAGTGCATGAATGTACTGAGTGCTGACAAAATCTGAATAATGAAGTACACCCTCTGGCAGCTGTACCAGCTAATGAGTCAGTGAACGCTCACCTGAAACAGTTGTACCAGCTGATAGATCATCATACCAGAAGCGACAAGGAGAAACAGAAGCCACATCACCTGAAAACACACACACACACACGCACATATATATTTATGAGAAACTGAATAGCCGAGTGGTTAGTGCGCTGGCGTTGGAACTGAGAGCGGAGTGGTTCAATGCCTGATTAGCGCAGCAATCTTCCCCCAGTCGACCCAGTTGGCGGGTCCGGGTACCTGACTCCTTACAGGGTTGGGGAATGTAAGGCAGCTCGGGAGAGGGGATGGGCACCCCCCTCATGTAAAACTGGTCCTGAGAAAAGTGAGGTCTCTAACACCTCACCTCACCTCCCAACGACCTGGAAAGGTTAAGGTATGGCCTTTACCTTTTCACCTCTATATTTATATAAAACCCCGACCAATCATTCGTTTAGCCTCCACAGACATACGATTGCTCATCATTGTCATCTCTTCAATGAACTTATTAGAACCTACTTCCCTCTATCCGATTATATTTGTTCTTCTGTCAATCGACGTTAGTGTCTATGCACTGCTCACCTTCTTGAACAACATTGAAGTAATGAAGCATGTTGTTTCTTCATGAGCAGAACGCAAATTTTGACTACTTCTACACCTTTCCCATCCCACCCTGACACAGGGGGATAGTGCGAGGTAATTATTACTAATTGTTCTCTTAAAGACACCAAACCGTGTCAAATATAAATTAAAAAAACAAACAAAAAATGCAGGAATGTAAGAATACCGT
>SRHC01003122.1:0-21028 GCA_004794325.1 Pomacea maculata
ATATTATGGTCAGTCTTAAATTGGTTGGGTTTGCTACCAGCAGATTGAAACTATTTCATTAAACGTTTAGTCAACAAAGTCTAGATAATCATACTTTTCAGTTTATAAGGTGAGTACTTAGGTGTCATGTCTTTTTATGTGTGCGTATGTATATACAACAACTTTATGCATTTCAGACACTTCATTACATATAAAAAAGAAATAAAACGCTACACGATCAACACACTACAACTACTACCTCACACGTATGTTTTACAGTATTTATATATGCTACATATTTGAAACACTACAATATACTGACTACACACACATATAGATATATAAAATCCAACATTGTACCTATCCTTATTTAAAATGCTGTAATATATCTTACAATTAGCATGTAACAAACGTCTAACTGAAAATATAAGCTGGTTATTATTATGCCTATGATGAACACAAACAAGTACTTTTCTTCAGCTTTGCAATATTTTATGTGCCTCTCGTATAAATATTTGCCAAACACGCTCACATATTCAGCAATACGTGTGTGACTAAGGGTTTGACAAGTACAACTGAAGGCAGGAACAATGTTTTCATTACATCCCGAGTATTTCTGTTTTCTTCGGTGTCTTTCTCTCCTGCTTCGTGAAAATAAAGCATATTTAGAAGTTTGTGTGTTTTGCAGGCGGTCTTTGCTCGCATCGGTCGCATGTGTCGTCTGCGCGAAACACAGGAACATCACGTGGACAAAGCATTTCCTGACTGCTGGCGCAGGCAAGTCCTCACTATCGCCATCACCACTTCTACCAACATACACCAACCATCACCACTATAAACACTAGCACAAACATTCCTTTTACACAATAATTAAGTAATTGTAAACCGTTTCAAGCATGGCCAGCATGGTAAAGGATCCATGACAAAGTATTATCAAAGAAGGTTGAGGAAAGAAAGAGAGGAAGAGAGAGAAGAGACGAAGAAGGGAGAGAATGTAAAAGTGGCGCATGTCAAAAATACGTTAAGCTTAGTGCAGAAAGCTGTTTACACTTACAATAATTTTGTTCACTAGTAATTATAACTGAGTTTTGTCACAGTTGCGAATTCTAACAAAAGAACTGAACAAGATAAAATGAACATGTTTTAACAGACTGGCCCCTGAGGTGCTTGTTGCGAACACCTACAGTCGTGCAAGTGATGTGTTCACATTCGCAACAATGGTGTGGGAGGTCTTTAATGCCAGAGACATAAGTACAATCAAGCCCGATGCAAAGATCGAGGACTTTGAGCCGTGTGCTGATATCTCCAGAGACAGCGTTTGTTTCTCCTGTTATTATTCTTTTCATATCTACCCTAGCTGAACAGAATGTCATTGCTTCCACAGAAATCGCATGAGACTCATTCCCTTTACCGTAAGATCAATGTATTTTTTTTAAAACGGTTGCTGTCTCATATACGCCATTTTCCTCATTTGCATGCAAATTTTGATATTATTCAGGTGCTAAGTTTTGTCAGAGAGAATACGGAGCTACCCAAACCCGAACTCTGTCCACATTGGCTCCATAGTTTGGTTCTGGAATGTCGTCACTCCATTCCCAGCAAGAGGCCAACAGCCGCGGACATTCTGAACATTCTGCGCCAACATCTGTCTGGTGCATCACCACCCAAACCTTTCATGTGAGCATTTCAAACATTAATTACCATTCAAAATAAATATAAATTACTTCTCTAAAGGGGGCTGTTGGCGAGGTGTTGTTGAGGCCCTATGGTCCTTATGGAGTAACAAAAACTAAACAACTTTTCTTAGCTCTCGGCTTGGGTTGGTCGCTTTTTGGACAGCAGACATAGCACGGTCTGTTTCAATGAACCCAAGAAGAAAAGAAATTGTACACAGAGAAAGCTGGGCATAAAAATAAACTTTTCGCGATTCCCTCCTTTTCCTGTAATCACTGGTCGTCAACGCCTGTGATGTACTTCACATTTATTATAATTATTATGATTATTATGTATTATGTAGGATAATAAAATTTGTCTTTATGCGAAAGAATAAACACTGCAGCTATGTGACACAATAAATTCCGAAATCCTTTTGTTTTGTTCTTTCCAATTTTTAAGGTTCTACTTCTCCAATAGTTACTAACAGTAATTAATTTACGAAATGAATCGCTATCCATCCGACAAGACCAAATGATCATCTGTCATGATCGTTTAATAATATGGAACTAAAATAATAAGTCAGCAGTAAAAAAAAAATTATGAGAGTGTATTTGTTGCAGTACAAAGTACCTGTGCGATCCAACTCCTGAGAACAGATCATCAGAGGAGACAACTGAAAAATTCCAGGCAGAGACACATGTGCGCAAAAAAGTTGGAACCATCTTAGGTAGCATAAGAAAACATTTCGCAACCCGAAAAGATCTCAAGTCAGAGAATTTGGACGAAAGACATCCTGCTAATAAAACATTTACAAAGTCTAAGAGATGGAAGAGTACAAACCATAACCAGCGGGAGGTAAAGGTTCCCCTGATGGTACATTTCCATGAGGGAAACGCTCCTCAGAGGGAGAAAGACACGAAGTCCACCATCTTGAATGGTATGGACAGGAGAAGAGATTTCTGCGTTCACGACAGTGCAAGTCAAAATGTCATCTTGGGAGGCAGGTTAAAAACAGAGAGAGAAGATGTGAACAGTGAGCTGCCACAAGGTGAAGTATGTGAGGACAGTGACTACGCCGTCATCCCACCAATATGTGTTAATGATGACGATATCAACATTGAAGTAAACGGTTGCTCCTTAGTTTATCAGCTTCAGAAGCCATGCAGCGATGTATTCAATAACATGAATGAGACCAGCCTCCACTTGATAGCTTCCAATGAACAGGACAACATCCACGAAGAAGACAACGGCTGCTCCTCAGTCAATGAGTTTGAGCAGTCACGCAATGAAACATTTGAGGACAAGGATGAAAACATCCCCAAAGGCATACACTCTAGCGCAGAAACAGAAAATTATTACTCTTCTCTTTGTCTACCCGAGGTTGGCCAGGGTCACGAGTATGATTACATTGTGTCACGCAGCTCCTCCTTTCGCCAAATAAATGTTCTCTCACCTACACTAGACGATGAAATGGAACATCAAATGTCACTGCTAGAACATGAAGAATCGTCTATTTCCATATCAGAAAACAAAAATCGAGTGGCTTGTCAGTCAGAAAGGACTTTGTGGAGCTACTCACCACCTCAGCAAATGACTCCCTTGGCATCACTGTCTAGAAACATCAGCCGTAGACGGAACGTCTGCTCTTCTCCGTCATTGAAGAAAAGAAAAACCTTTTCAGGCAGAAGAACTAAAGCCATTAAACAATGTTCCTCTTCTGTGTCAGCGTTTCAGTCAGGGTGTAGGAACAGGGACAGCTGCAATGATGACAACTGGCGGCATTGCGATGATCTAAGAGAAAGGAAATGTTCTTTACAAAAGAAGGAAGCCAAAGTCATGTTTGTGGCAGATGACCCCTGTGTATGTCATTTAATATACAACACAAGGCAACTTTTCACACGAAAAGCTATACAAAGAAAACACATTAAAAGGCATTTTAAAGACAAAGGTCAAAGTTCGATGATTGAAATCTGTGGTGAAGACGATGCATTTTTTTCTTTCCCGGCCAATCCAGATGATCCACGGATTCAGGAGTTTCATGGAGTGACCCAAGAGATGCCCCGCTGGGAAGAGGGGACAATCTGCGCTGCCTTTATGTCTTTACAACAAGAACTGGAAGAAGAAAATAATTTCTACGACGACTGTGAGACGTCTTGCAGAACGAAGGAAAGCTGTGAGGACGACATTCACGACCGTAACACATCTGAAAAAACTGATGAACAGTATAAGATGGACAATTACGAGATGGGCTGAAAAAGTTCACGATGCTTTACCCATAAAGTGCTTTTGCAGGCCAGCACAAATTGATATTTATACACACGCAAAAATACATATCCCCCTGCTCTCTCTCTCTCACACAGATAAAGAACTAGTAAAAAGTGTCGGCAGTCGGCGCGTGGAAATGAATCTGCATTGTGTCTTCCTGTCAACCACACCAAGAGTGCGACAAAACATCTTCTGGTAATATGACTATTTGAAGAACTTTTATGGGAGCAAAACCATTGCAAAACATTGTGTAATTAATCTTAATGTGTAACCAGTGTAACATTTTATACATAATAGCAACATAAAGTTCTGTGTACCTTTCGTCTATACATATGGTATTTCATCATTAGTAAATGCTTTGGAACAGAGAAACTTCTTGTAAAGCAAGTTAAATCAGACAAAGCCATAAGTATACATGTATCTCGTTAATTCTTTCTGTTTTGTAAAAGATGCGATAGACAGAAACATGGCAGATATAGTCGAGCAAATGATATGATGACTGAAATTTAAGTATTGCCTGCATAGTACATATTACAAAGTACATATTTTCTGAGTCTATTCTAAACGACTTTCTGTTACCTGCCGTGAATTTTAAAGTATCTTTCCGGTCAATCCTTCCATCCATCCTAGAATTATCTAAACTTTGTGTTTGAACCGTGAAAATATATTAACTAAAAGCATTGAAGTTCTCCTACCTGAACAAATGCTCTATCAACGATAGTTTGTCTCGCTTTGTTTGACAATTTAATCATGATTAATGATTTAAAAGCTCATTTTCGTCTGTTACCATTTGTTTTATGTGCATTATAAAAAGAACTATAAATCTGGGAAATATCACTTATCGGTATGTGTTAAGACTTCATGTTACTCTTATTGTGTTGTTTTGAACGGTGCTAGAAGTGCGAGAATCCTTGCAACAAATAGACACCCTATTTCATTATGAATTATAAAATATATAAATGGTTAAATTTGTGTTAAGGTTATGGTGTGAACAATTACAGCATGTACAATTGTTAATATAAAATAAAATGTGATTAATAGTCGTAATCGTGATTGGTTGCTTGCATCCACTGTCCTTGTAATACGAGAGGAATGTGAAAACAAAACTAATGCCTGAAGGAGAATCTCTTTTGTAAACCATACTAAAAAAATGTTCGCAATAAATGCTGATAAGGAAAAGTGACATGGACTGAGTTGTAGTCGGTCTTATATTGTTTCCTGTACGAGTAGTGTCCTGCGTCTGATGTCCTACTCATCATTTGGAGAGGCATTGAACATGTCTGCGTGAACCCGCATAAGAACACGGGTCAAGAACTGCCTGTGAGAACCGAAGAATAACATTCTGGTTCCACCATCCAATAGACAATTTGTGTTGTTTTTGTCATCTTGGAACTTCCGAAACAGTGTACTCTCTACGGACTTCCTCCTTCCTGGCCTTGTCCAGCATCAATTGTCTTCACTCTCCATATCTGTGACTTTAGCTGGAGGTCAAATGTCTTCATTGTTCATCTCAGCTACAACTGACATCAACAGTCTTCACTTTCCTTCACCTTCATCTGAGGGGGCTCTTCAAAGTTTTATGTGTTGTTAATTCGTCGTAGTATGCGGGGGTAAGTGTGCGTGGGGCTTATTACACTGCACCCGCGTGTGCTGACAGGACAAACTAAACTAATGACATATAATCTTGTATTTATACATGATGGAAATATTAAACTTTACAACTTTTACTTCTGTTTGTATATTTGTTCTTTTTTTCTTTGTGAGTGCAATAACATATGTTTCCTTGTGGCTAGTAAGAAAGGCAAGGTTCGTTTTGCTCAAAATGGAGCTAAGAACGAAAGTTGGGAGGATATTTTGTACTGATAACATTGAGCTATACAGTGATACACGACACCAAGGTGTACCGAACTACTGTCTACTCATATATACTGATGACACGCATAAGCGGTATAACAGTTTTGGGAAAGTAAATCTTGTAGTTTTACGACCGCATGTCGAGGGAATCCCCGATTTTTCCCTTCTCCCTTCGCAAACAAAAAAGTCTACCTGCTTGCTATGAAGGGTGCTCTCGTACTACATTCAATCGTGTTCAACGACCCAGTACATTGGGTACAAGTAGTCTTGGCAATAGGTAATAGCTCTGGAAAATGCCCACCTACCAGGAAGTGTGACAGGTAATTCCACACCCACCAGAAGTGCTAGATAAGAGGTTGAGTGTTATGTTGTATCATATCAACGCTGCATAACTTCATGTATTTACTTTCTTGTTCACGCAGTAGACGGAAACATTATCAAGAACACGCGGACTGTGGCTCACAAGGTGAGTTATGTCTACAAGGAGACCCAGTGCTTTCTATCCTGCCTGTTGAAATATTATTTGATACTTTGGTAGTCATTACTTGGAACTGCTCATTCTCTTGCAATCACGGAATTATTTGCCTTGTATCCATCATTATCATTCTTATTATCAGTATAATTATTTCTCTGATATCACTAAGACCTTAGTTCCTGATTGTTTACTGATGATATAACATTACTGTATGGGGCATGTCATTACAAGTGGTATTATTTAGAAAATCTCTGCGCTTCTATATTTCTTCTCCCTGCGTGGGACTGAATGGAATTAAGAACATATTCTACAAATGTCTTCGAACTATTAAGTAGATGATTCACGTGATATATAGAAGTTTAAATGTTAAAAAAAGATTGTAACTGTACGATTTTTTTTTTATTTGCTTGTGACAAAAATCTGTGTCTGTGTTACACAGGCTTCTTCTCTGACAGTGTTAGGGTGGCTGGGGGTCAAAATAAACACGTACCCGACAAAAACGAAAATGAAACTTGAATACAGTTTGCTGATAAAGTCGTGCACGTAACATGCAAAGTTTCCTTCTGGTGAACCAAATCATGTTTTAAACATATTCTTTTTATAAAATGAACAATATTTAAGGTCCTTCTTATCTAGACATTTGTCGAGTATGTGACGAAGTTGGGTTTTTGAACTCGGAACGGTCACGAAGGTTATCGTCAAGCTTAGTGACATCATTAAGCAGGTTTTTACTTACTGTTTACCACAGCTCTTGAGAGCCATGGTGTCAGGCTGGTTGAATGTCTCTGTCACGCATAGCTTCATACCATCTCAAATGACCGCCTTCTACTCATAATCACTACCACCGTCCCTTTGCCTACCACACAACTTTGCACAGGCCACACCACCAGTTCTGCTTGACGGCTTCCAACAAGAAATACTGAGCAAACTGTAATCACTGATGCAGAGAGTAGGTGCTTTGGCTTCACTTGTTCCTCAGCCCTCGGCACGGTATTGTCAGTGTTCACAACTGAGTCCTTCGTTTGCTCACATACACACGCACGCACGCGTATATTTAAAATCCAGTGGAGTGCAATTTTTCAGATGACTATAAAAAAACTCAGAGTAAGATAATCCCGTTTAGTTCTCGGACATGGAATTTTTGAGCTCTACTTAGTGATTAGAAGAAATTTTGCACCCCACTAGACTTTTAAGGTTGTATCGTCAGGTTGCTTAAAGTAAATAAGTTGTCAGTTGTGATGTAGTGCCACCACATGACTAGTCTAGTGTTTAACGGCAGACTCGCGTGTTGCTAGGTCCAACTGGTCAGTTAGGTCAGCTTGTTTATTCATATCTGTGGTACAATAAATTACAAAATAGATAAATGTCGCTTTACGACTCCGTCTTCGTCACGTCAGCCGTGGGATCACGTGACCTGATGACAAGATAAGAGGAGCTTAAGTTTATGGCCTGGGCTGTGGGAATGATATCACCGTGCAAAGTGGCTATACAGTAATCATGGGATATCTCATAGCTGTTACCTTGCGGGCTTCGTTAGCGACACTTAACCCTCCAGGCCATATTTCTTGTTCCTCGTGAGTTGTGTCTCCGACCCCCTCCCGTTTCTGTCTGGAAACATGTGAGCGTTAGGGTTTTTAAATTTTGGCTAAAATTCTCCGATCTTTTCGTTTTCTTACCTGTACTGGACGTTGACGAGCCATGCTGACAACTGCATTATCTTAAAATTTTTATTTTATATACTGTCGGTCATTTTACTGTGGTAAGAAAATCTTTGAAAAAACACAACAGCAAATAACAGTAATTTATTCTGAGCTTCTACCGTTGTAGTCTTCAGGTTCTAACCTTGGTGGGGTTTGAATCGATGCATTGTTATAACGTTTACTTCATCATTCTTGACACACATCTGACGCCTAACTTTTCTCTTTTACAGGCTGACAGAAAGACAGGAGCTCAGTACTAGTTCTTATGATGACTTTCGATGAGGTAGTTGACAAGCAAACAGTTAAGCCCGAACACCACTGAGCGGCAAATATCATCCAACAGAAATGTCCCTGGACGGAGAACATTTACACATTTCCAATGGCAGCAGTGAGGAGAGTTCAGTGTCCAGTTCAAGCACGAGTGAAGAAACTGTCTCGCCTGGACATGTTGGTGACAGAGACATGACACAGGATTCAAATATCCACATGTCAGATCCAAGAGACTGCGGTCTGGGAGGAACTGTGAGACATCGGAGACCTATGCCGCCTCCAGACACCCACAGCATAATCCTAGAAATAAGTAGCACAAACAGTAGCTCCACGCTCTCTTCTCTCTACCGCCCGTCATTTCCACTAGATTGTAATGGGTTTATCAACATGGCCACCATGGATATCCCCAATGAGGGTTCGGCTGAGGGTGTACGAGTTAAATGTGACTTCCTACGTCCTGCTGGTAAACTGCGAAGCAATATTGTTGCTTTTTTCTTCCTAAATAATTTTTTTTCTATTCCAAATTAAATTGTTGAAATAAATGTTTTTTTAACAGACACTTATCTTTATCAATGAAGGCATTTGTATCTCGCTTTTGTTCTAACGTCAAAAGTTTGATGTAGATTACCGAGGATTAGATAATTCGCTACGTTTATTAAACCTAGCGAGGGATGCTACCCTGTACACATTACCTCATTTTCAGACACATGCTATGAAGCACCTTTACTTGACCTGATAAACGGTTTGTACAAAGATTGTAGCGCCAAAAGAAGACCTCAGATAATCAAGTTACTGCAAGTTGACAGACTTCCATACTTCGCCAGGCACAAAATGCCGAGAGAAATTTCAGAGTGTCTGAAAGTGGATGATCATGCCGTTCAGAAAAATGCATGTTCTCATCTTGAAGAGTTGATCCTTCAACTCCAACGAAGGTACGTCTAAGGCCTTGCTCTACAATGTTTGTTTGTTATAATCCATCGGAAAAGCAACTTTACCAAAGCATGATGGAATTCCTATTCTTAACATGACTGAATTTGCCAAGCTAAGGTGTTAATCATACTAACATTACTTGAGTTTGGGTTATATAAAGCATAAGCAACTGACATTTTATTTACAACCGCGGAAAAAAAGATGATCGTTGAATTGCTAATGGACTGTTGGCGTGTAAACTATTTTTGTTTTGCTTACTTCTCAGTAAAAGAAACTATTTCTTTAAAGGGGATGAAAACTCTCCTTTCCGTTCTCGAGACACACGTCTACCAACATAAGCACTGACATCAACAACATAGACGCACATGGTTAAGCTAACATTGTGAAGGCCTCAGCCAAAGGGAGAACTGGGACCATGTGTTAGTGTGTATCTGTGTATCACAATTTCCACCTCTTCTTGTTCATGTTTTTTTTTTAATAGACGTGCATCTCGAGAACAAATAAGGGGCACTCACCCCGATTCGGAGAAATAATATATTCATTAAAGTTTACCCAGTGGTTTAAATAAAATCCATCCCAATTCGTCCTTTAGAATATTTTCAAACTTTTTCTACCGTTCACTCCAGCAATGACGACTCGGTGACTGAAAGCATGTTGAAAGCAGCAGAGATGTCGATGACAGTATTGAGGACGAAAAGAAACGACGACGACCAGGTACAAAATTTATGTAGTCTTCACTTGATGGCGGTGGCGGCCATCTTCACTCGCTGCAAGAAGCCAGACTTGGAAAGGTGTTCTTCCTTCATCTTGTCATCCAAAGACACGAACAAGTCCATTAACGGCGGCATGAAGCAAGTCGTCTTCAAATCTCTCCGTCACTTTTATGAGCAATTCAGTGACGAGGTCGAGGAACTGTCATCATTTCCGGTCTGGACTCGGCTGGCCTCCAGTCAGGCTGAATGCAACAAATTCAAGGACAAAGCCAGCCGCGCTTCATTCTTCAAACTTGTTCTGTACTCGTTTTCGCTCTTGAACGGGGTAATTACATCAGTTTTCCTAGCTGGTGAAACATTAATGTTGCTAAAGAAGAAAAATAAGTTGATATAGTTTCCCCTCATCAGTATTCAAAACAATGTTAATTTACCATTATTCCTTCAGCTCAAATATAAATGTTGGTAAATATAAAGAAAAAAGTAATAAACTGAAATATTAACCGTAAAGATTGGAAACAAGCAAATTTATTAAACGGTCCATTGTATGATAAAATATATTAAAAAACCTCTATTGTATCAGATACAAGTATAGTTTATATATATAGTTGACATTATGTTTTATGTAAATAGAAATTAACAAGCAGTGTCTCTAAAATCTCAGTTATGACAAGATACACATGTAACTGTAGCTATCTGCCCATCAGGTGGCGCGCAAGGGCTGGAGGCCCGTGAGCATTGAGCTACTGGCCATACTGAAGTCCCTCTACCAGGCCGCAGTGGTGGGATCTGGCAAGCAAAAGATGAGTCAAGAATGTAGAAGTATGTTCGACTTTTTCCTCGTCCGCGGCCTCGTTGTCCTCCTCAATACCACGTTTGTAGAGGGTAAGCTTCCTTTCATGTCGAGTTTATTCTCAATAAAGTTTATCTATAAAGTCTGTTAAAGTGTGTCTAGCTACCGTTGTATATGAGGTCATTGATTTAGTGTCTTTTTTTCTATCCGTCCACCTGTCTGTGTATTATATGTAAATATGTGTTAGTCATGTACGTTTGTGTTTACTATAAAAGAACATATTGCAATAAAATGATATAAATTAAAATAATAGAAATAAGTGATAGTTTCAATAATGAAAAAATTATCTGTTCTCTGTTTTAGACAAAGAGTCAGTCGGAGACAGCCAGAATGAGCATCCGGAGCGCATTTCTGAGCTTATTACAGAAGTGATCGTGAACTGCAAGTATGGCACAGAATATAGACAGCGCCTTCTGAGAGAGGTGCGAGGACCCACGTTTCACAAAGTGACTCGAGTCCGTCAGACATTCAACATTCTTCACAGGACTGACGAGACACACCTGAAAGACCTCGCTCACGGCCATATTGAACAGAGTCTACGAGGATTTGGTTTTTGGTTTGATGACACGAGGCGAGCTAAAGGCAAGGATGACAATTGTGTACAAGAAATGTGTAACTGGTTCACCAGCCCCTGCAAGCTCAGCGGCACCAAGGCAGACTGCACCATGTATGTGCCCACAATAAACTGCATCATGAAGGAAGATTTTAACATCGGAACGTGTCTAAAGAAACATCCGGTCCATGAGTCTGCGGCGATTTCCATGAGACACAAACGAAACCTCGATCTGCTGCAACAGTTGAGTCCCAAGAGCGAGCATGTCTTGAAACTTCTGGCCTATCAGTACAAACCCTTCCCCTTCTACATCACTGAAGCTGTGGAAGAAGAAGATCGTCTCTTATCTTATCTCCGTTTGCTCAGAAGGGAGGGTTACTGGCTGTCTATAGAAACTATGATCAAAATCTTGCTTCAGATCACAGACATTCTCATTCTGCTGGAAAAGGATGGTTTGGTCACGCGGGATCTGACCTGCTACAACTTGGTTGTCAGAGAAAAATCGAGAAGTCGGTCAAGAAATTCAAGGCGCGAAGTCTTAAGGGCTCGTGAGGAGTTCACCATTCAGTTAGCTGACCTGAGTCTCATCGATGAGTACAAGAACGACGAAAATATTTGCGTTGGTAAGAATAAATTTACAATTTTTGTTATGTGGTTTTACTATACGGCTATGCGTAACAATTACTCTTTCAGACTGTTGATAATCTTGAGGACCTTTTGGTTATTGCATGGCTCTCTCCCAACTTTGCCGATTTTTCGTGATTTTCCCTGATACTGGTTCACGTCTCTAATTGCTTAACAAACTTTCATAGCACATTCATAAATATTTAAGAAATCTGCTGTATTATATCATTTTAAAAAGAAAGTTTTTGGAGCTGTGAAAATTAAGCAGAGCCTTGATCCACAAAAGTATAAATAAGCGCTAGTTCAAGAAACTAAAATATTTTCATACGCAGAAAAGATTTTGAAGAGGAGACTGAGTTGATCATGGTCACATTGTGATTTTCTGATAATTTTGGCTAACTTTGCTGTATTTCAGTGCGAGATCACGGGCCAGTACCTGTGAGGTGGACAGCACCAGAAGCCCTGTTTGAGGGCCGCTACTCCCCCAAGTCCGCCACGTGGGCGCTGGGTTGTGTGATGTACGAGATCGCCACCTATGGCTGTGAGCCCTACACCAGCTACAGCAGCATGACGACAGAAGAAATCTTAAAAAAGGCATGCTCCTAGTGTCATCTTATTTGTTCATAATAGTTGATGCCATTATTTTTACTTTCTTTTTCAAAATGGTTTCTTCTATTCGACCTCCATTTCATTCTTCCTCCGTATCTTATCTTGTTCATTCTTTCTTCTTTTCCTGATGTAAGAGACTTGCTTTATTTGTGGACTGAATATCATTAATATTAATAGTATTAATAACTGCTATGTTTTCAGATGAAGTTAGAACCCGGGAGCATAAGACTCTTTCGGTGGCCATTCATCCATACCAGACTATGCAGTTTGATTGAGAAGTGCACCAGTTGGGAACCCGAAGAGAGACCCTCTTTCGAAGAAATAAAACAGGAACTGAGTAGCATTCAGGGAGCAGATAGCTCTATGGGTAGGTATTTACAGTGCATAGAGGTTTCTGGGTATAAACTGTTATTTTATCATACGCAAGACGATCCGAGCATTTCCATGCCTGATATGGAATTCGGTAAAAGTGAAAATTGCACATCGTTTAGTTCTTAAACTTCAAATTTAATTGGAATGGATTGTTAACATATCTGATTCTTAGAGCGAAAGCAATCTAATAACCATTTTGAATGGAATGTAGAACTTCCTCTGGAGCAAGCTCTTGCCATGGAAGCACGATATCCCACACCAAGCAACAGCCAGTTAAAACGAGGACATGTCCCAGAAAAGGTACTCTCACTTTTCCTAATAGGAATTGAAAATTCCGTCTCTTATATAAATTTACACAGTTAACAAATAAACCTGGAAGATACTACCTCGACAAAAGATCCAAAGCAAATTTTAACATTTCGCTCAGAATCAAAAGATTCTTTAATATTGCATTTTTGAAATTATACTGCGTGGATCATGACAATAGTTACAAGGTGTTTCAATTTTAAAATTAACCACGCAAAAGAAACTTTGAAGCATTAAATAATGGTTTTGTTTACAGGGTATTCCCGTGTCAGTTCAGCAGCTTATAGACGCAAGTAAGTTTATCACAACAGTTGCATCGGATCTTGATTTGCTAACATCGTTCATGTTTCAAAAATAGGTTTGTGACAGTTCTTCCTGCTTCAAGAATTCTCATTTTGCCATCTTTATCGGAATTGTCTACGATTATGCTTAATTTGCTTTCCTGTGGCCTGATAACTGTTGGACCAGGGAGTACTCTGTGTACCTGATAAGCATAAACAGTCACAGTTGTAATAGGAATATATAAATTTAATACAAGACCTTTTACTTTAAATTAAAATGTGCATAGCCAACCAATGGAAAGGAAACAGCAGTGCAATTGTTTGGGAGCAAACTTAAAATTTAAGAATGCAAAAGTTTCTCCTCCTCCTCATCATCATCGTCATTTTTGTTGCTCACTCTACTATTACCTATCTCTCCCTTTTCCACACTTACTGAGCTTGATGAATAATGAGGCAAATAAGGAAGAAACCTTTCTTAGTGAAGTTTAGCAAAGTATAGGGGATTGGTTGCCATGTTAACAAACAGTAAGAAGAGACTAGGAACAATGTCTCCATGTTCACTTTGAAAGGAAAGAGCTCCGAGCTGTACAAGAACACCCGCGTTGTAAGCTGGCATTGTGAGCCCAAGACAGCCATAAAGGGAGGGGAGCTCTTCACCTACGACTCCATAGACATGGAGATTAAGGTAAAGTATGATATATACCAACATTTAACATTCACAAATAATTTAGGTTGTGCATATTTGCGTACCAGAGATGAATAATTCTGATCGAAGAAAATAAATTATTTACCTATGGAATGTGACAAATGTGACTGACTGTTGAGCTGACGAGATGAAACTTTCTTCAACAGCACATCTATGTAGAAAAAGTAGACTGTACGTGGCCAAAGGTGTCTGCTCAATCTCATTTCAAATACGCAGAGAGAAGGACAGATTTTTAAAATTAACTGTCCACCCTCTAAGCGTCTTAAGCAGATTGAAGGAGATTAATTAATGCTAGCACTTCCTGTCCCACTTTAAACAGGAATACGATTCAATAGCCTGACACTAATGTTGATCATCAAATATTTTGCATCTGTATCAGCCGAAGTACTCATTACAAGTACCATGAAAATTGCTTTATGTTGCCAGAACGACAAGACGATTGTGAAAGAAAAACTTTGCGAGAAGTTTGTGAATTGCGAGCTTCGACTCATTGAGTCGTCAAAGCTTCCAGTAAAATGTTGGAATGATGGCGAGCAGGGACTGGTGCGCCTCACCCAGCATGACGGACAGCACGTGCATGTGAGCCTTTCATTGTTAATAGGCAAAAGCTTTGTCTCTCTCTCTCCCTTGTCATTTTTCTGGGTGTGCTCAAGTCATTTGTTCTATTCTTATCATAGTTTTAGTGATTACAGGGAGTTTTAAAAATTATGCAGTTGGGAAAATTTGTGAATTAGGTACAGTTATAAAGAATGCGATGGAGTTGCGGGAACATGTATGCAAATGAACTCTCTCCAACATTTTTTATCGAAAAGTCAAGAAAGGAAAAATAAAAGAGGATGTGGAGCAAATTTTACGGCATAAGTCCTCTTATTGCATTTAAACCTCATTTCTACAACTAACCCACACTCTATCTAACCAACCTAAGTAAACAACCTTTATTCCCCATCAGGAGAGAGAATATCAAGGCAGCTGGACACTGAAAAGTCTCGCCGCTAGAGGAGATTTCTGGTCAGAAGATGATGATTATGATTCAGCTTCGGGTCAGCCCTTGGCGCGCTGCCTTCACGTGGTCAAGTCCGTGGCTGATGCCATGTGTCAGCTACACCGTCAAGAATGGCTATTTCGAGATTTTCGAGTATCGAATATTCTAGTCAACTACGACACAGGAGAGGTTTGAGAACATTACTAACACACGCTAACAGTTTTTTAATATGAGTTACTTACTTGGCATATATATATATATCTGCTATACTTGATGCAGTTGTTGATTGCTGAGATGTGTTTACCCTTAATGTGACCAAACTGTCACACAATCCCATGGAAAAAAACTGAAATCGTAATTGGGGAAGATTGTTACTTTTAAGTTTGAAGAATAATTAAAAAATAAACCATATGTGCTGTTGCTTTCCCTTCGGTCAAGCCTATACAATATATCAGAAACCTGATATTTCTCCAGGCAGTGCTTGCTCGGATTGGCCGAATGCGTCATCTGCGTGCCGCGGAGGACAGTGTGCACGAGGAACCTTTCCAGGACAGCTGGCGTAGGTAAGTGTATGTCTGTCTCTCTCTCTGACAGATGTATACGTTTTAAGCATCACATACACCTGCACACAAGCAAACACCTATATGTACATGCACATACAAACCTATGTTTGGGCTTGTTTCTCATGAGCATTCTTTTTATAGTTTATATTAAAAATAGGAACTGTAGCATACAATTACAAATTCATTTCAGACTATTTTTCATGACAGTCTTAGCAAATAAATTGAATGTTCTGTTGTTACAGATTAGCCCCTGAAGTGCTTGTTGCACACACCTACAGCCGCGCAAACGATGTATTTATGTTTGGAACAATGATCTGGGAGCTCTTCCACATAAGGGAGGAGAGCAGAATAAATCCCAGGGCAACGGACGAGGACATGGAGCCCTGCGCTGATATTCCCAGGCACGAGGTAAGCCTTTGAAAGTGATGTTAATAAGCATTTCCACAAAAAATAGTTTCTCTGATGCGGTTTGTAAAAGAACTGAAAACCTTTCCTGAAAGTGGAAAGGGTAGCATGCTGTAAAGGTTGCAAGAGTAAGACTACACGTTTTATTCTTAAGTACGCACGTTCGAACACAGTCAAGCCACACAGCATTTCAGCCACGTACAAGATTGTTATCAAAAGCATTTTTTGTATTCCAGGTTATAAATTACATCAGAGAAGGAATGTCACTACCGAACCACGAAAGTTGTCCAGTCTGGCTTTATGAGTTGATTTTGCAGTGCCGACATCCTAACCCTATGCAAAGACCCACTGCTGAGCAAATCGTGGAAACTCTCGCTAGAAACTCAAGCAACACAGCGTCCATAGGACCTCTCATGTAAGATATTTTTATTTGTCTTGGGTAGGACAGTTCTTCCCATATCTTCTTTAATAAAGGTAAATTTAACAAAAAGAAAGATCTAATTTAACCGTTGACAAAACCCATTAACGACTCTTTACGGTTCCGTGTTTGTTCTTGTTCATTGCTACTATAGACTGATTTCATTTTGTTAAAAGGATAAAGGATGAAGGACTATTTAGTTGCACAATAAAGATAACAGACATTGTCGTTGTCAAGAAAGAAATACAATAAAGAAAGGAAGCTTAAAGGAGAGAAGATAATAAAGAATAAGGATGAAAGAAAGAAAACATAATAAAGTGCAAAGAGAGTAAATTAATAAATAAATAAAAGAAATGCCTTCCGTTGAAATTTTAGGTCTTGTTAAATGAACATTGTTTAGAATTCTGGATTACTGAGCCAGTTTTAATAAAACACTTGATTCTGTCAGGAAGAAGATCTACAAAGAAATGTATGTAGCTGTTTGTAAGAAACTTCCAGCAATATGTCTTCCAAATGACAACGCTACGACACAATTTTATGATATGCCTTCCATTGCAGGTTCAAACCTTTGGCAAGCGCGGTTCAAGAGGATGCACTCAGTGAAGAAACAGACGAACTTCCTGATGTACCAGCACGAAACAGGATTTCTGCTTCCCTAGCTTATATCAGAAGCTATCTTCCTAGCAAGAAAAGATGGACCAGATGGACCACAATTCGAAGGTCATACAAGCGAACCACTAAGAAACACAAGGAAGGCATCGACAATCGCACTTTTCTGAACGAGAATGAAAATCACCGTGGTTCCGAAAGAGCTGCCAGTCGTAACATTACTTCACCACTTACAGACCACGAGATGTCTTATCTCAGACTGGGACAGTGTCCAGAACATTCCAGAGGATCTCTAGAGCGCAGCAGGAGTAGAGAGCAGAAAGCCGTAAAGCGAATATCAAGTTCGAATGTAACCATGTCCGATTTGGAAAAAAACAAGCGAAGTGAACAGAAAAGCCACTTAACAAGTAAAATCCGGAGACCGGAGAAAAGACCAAAGAACAATCTGTCGAGTCCTGGAGACACGGAGCAGACGTTTGTTAAACAAGTCATGGACGTGGAAGAAGATTTTGACGACCATTACGACACGTTAAACAATTCACAGGTGACTGGTTATTTTCCCGGTGACATTGGTCACACGTGCACTGAACCGCGCAATGGCAGCGTCTACAATCGTCTACCGCAAGGGGCAAGATCTGCCCCGATATCACCAGATGTGAAGACAGACTTTACTGGTGTCAAAGGTGGATCATCCAGTTTGGATCAACACAGCCAAAACATTCAGTCTGAGAATGTTCATAACAGCGCAGAAGACTACGATAAACTGAACGAACGGGATCAGCTATCTGATCATTGTACTAATGCTGAAACAGATTATACTTCTCTTGTATGCACTTCGGTCACAACCATTTCTTCTGAGTCTGAACCTCATCAGCAGGAACAAGATCAGAATTCTCCCAATGCAGGTTGCAGTCATCACACATCTTTTCTTTGGCCGGACCACACTCAAACATCTAAAAGTAGGCTTGACTATGTATACGTGGACGGACGCTCAGAAAAGAAAACTGAACCAGAAAACATTACATTAAATAAACAGAGGCAATGGGAGGAAATGGAACAACAAAGCAGCTCATTAGAACACTCTGGATCATCTGTCTCTTCGTCTTCTGCCTCGTGGGTTTCTTCAGAGTCAGAAGATTATTCCAGCATAGATGCTAGCTGCCAATATTGCAAAGAAAGTTTTTGTCAGGAGTGCAGTGAACACTTAAGAACACGATGGACGGTCCACACTGAACAGCAGCAACAGCTACAGCAGCAGTGTATGGCCGTGTGCATGGACAATGATCCCCTCAGATGCAAGCTGTTATGTCCACATAAAACAGAAACTTTAAAGAACAAAAGTGTTGTCGAAAGAAGACACAGACTTGAAGGAGATGCGTTCTTTTTGGAGTTCAATACATTGTCTCCTTTTAAATTTAATAATCCACATCTACCAAAAGTTAGCCACGTAGATTGGGAAAATGGTAAAATGGAGCAGTTTTTTCTAGAGGACTTCGATGGTTCTGGTAACATGGCTGAAATCTATGTATAGCGTCTACCACACTCTGTGATGTAAAACTGATGAGAACACACTGTTTGCCTTTGATGATACTTTTTACACTTGTCAGATGCTGTTTTGTCCTCTAGAAGAACTGAAATACATGTATGAGTCATGTAAATGAAAACCCCAAATCGTGTGCGCGAATACTCAATCCTATTAAATTAGACACAACTGATCACATTACACTTCATTATATAAAAGTCAAATTTGTACGAGGCTATTTTCATCTGCATCCCACACACTATCTTACAGAAATTATTGTGTGAATGTTATCGTGAGCATTTAGATACAAAAAATTAGTTCAGTAGATACTGCATGGCTAATGCCAGTTTGTCCTGCCACTTAAAGATGACTGTGCAGAGTTGAACCCACTGGGATCTGCGTGCGACCGTAGTCCACGTGACCTATGGTCACTCAAAGTCAAAACTACAGCGATCAGTAAACTGACAGTCAAGTGAGTTCATGTGTAATTAATACTCACTTTCAGCAGCCAATGAGCTGGGTGCAACAGATCAAAGATGTTATGTGATGAGTGAGAACACCACAATAATGTTTTCAAGTGTTTTAAATGATGTATCGCTTTGAACTTAATAGCTGCACATATGTGGTAGTTTTCTTAAAAGACAGAACCAGTGACGACTGTGAATTGGTTCTGTCCCCATCATGAAGACGCGAGTCCTTTTCTTTAGAGGTTCTTCTCCATTCACGATAAAGAAAACTAACCTTCTCCGTTATAACTTTTATCATATCGGGTGACCGATGGACCCTCTTGCTAACCTGCCCTACCCTCATCTTGAATGCATTGTTTTCTTGTGGTCCTCGTGGTTCATTGACCTAATCATTTCTTTTGACATGCTTTGTTGTTCTATACTACTGTACTGCGCATTGGAACCTTTGCTGTGAGTGACAGGCGTGTTCTCACTCACTCACTCAATCACCAGCATTTTCCGATGTATCCCTTGACTTCTCGCCACCTTCCCGCTCTGGTCAACAGCGTACATAATACCTTGAAAGAAAAGTGTACTTCCTATGGTCGAATTGCAGACTACTTGATATTGGAATACAATAAAAACGTATCTACTCTCGTTACACATAACAGGTTCAAGCGAGATATTTCTCAGCAAAAAGGTTTTTTTTTAAAAATTATTTAATCAGGCCCTACTAGAAAATTTGCGAGGTGAAACATTATCTCATGCACGCTGTTTCGTTTTCGAAATCAGAGCCCGAATATTGGCGAGAATCTTGATGTCGGGTTTCACTTTTCAAGACTTTCTTTATAAGACTCACATTGACGATTATGTGACCATGTTTCACGATTTTGTTTACACGACCGTCATATACAGCATTGCAAAATATAGCTATTTATTAAATAGCTTGCACCCGGTTAAGAAAGCCGTTTAGTTTTAAAGTTTCTGGACAGGTCTTGCCCTCCTCTTCTGTGAGTCAACTGATCAACCTTATGCTGCTGATGTTAATGTAACCGGTCAACATTCTCTTCATTTCACTTTTTCTTAGCTTCTGCAGATTTTTTGCAGTCTTAACCCTTTAAACTGCGGCCATCACTCTTGAATTACCGCTCGCAGCTAAAGTATTCGCATTGTTCTTCGTGTTACATCACAGAGTTTGATTGTCGTGAATTACTGTGTTATGTACAGCATAATGAGTTTGCCTGGTTGGGATATAGCGCTTTACAATTTATTATTACTATTAGTATTGATTTGTGTTGATCTATCACATCGATGATTTTAATCTATAATGTCTATAGCATCATGCTCTCTGATATTATTGTTTCCAAAAGACAATATAAATAGTTTGACTTCGTTTATTTCATTAAAATGATTACTGCGCACTGAAATAAAATAAAATATCCTTAAATAAGGCAATCATACATACCTCTATTGTTGATATTATATCATTCTGTCAGATATATGTGTAATCAGAAGTATTCAGGTCAGAAGTCATATGTTATATATATATCACTTGAAAAATCGGTGTAAAACTGAGTAGCGTTTGGAAGATGTCACTCACTCACTCACTCACTCAGATTTGAACACACCACCTTTCAGTCTTCAGACCTCGTTGGTAGTCACCAGGCTATACAGCCGTTACCAAACAACGTGTCTAAAGTTCGTGACGAAGTCAAGTTCGCCGTTTACAATGAACATATCCGCTGAACCGAGACGCACACGCCCCAGAAATGGTGACGTCATCGACAACGAGGCTGCTGTTAACGAAGATGACTAGTGCACGACGGACCACAAACACCCTGCTACTGTACCCCTAGGTACCTCCAACTGCCAGGAACACAGACGTCATACTCAATGGAGTGAACAAGATCGGAGTGACAGACGGCAACAACCTACCCGAT
>SRHC01003123.1:296-11930 GCA_004794325.1 Pomacea maculata
AAAATTGATCTGAAAGTTGATTCCATTGTTTTTGTTCACTAAATGCATGCACACAGAAGAGATAGGAGTCAGTAATAAAGGAACATAGTAGCCCATTCTTATCCACTAACTCAGGGATGCACAACCTACGGCGCGCGGGCCATATCCGGCCCGCGACGCGGTCCCATCCGGCCCGCGAAACTTCTGCCCACACTGCAGGAAATCGGCATGTTAGTAATAATAGAAGACCTTAGAAAGCCGAAAAAAAGGAAGAAGTATTTATTATTTAAGGGGCGTTTCGCAATCTTTTTTTCGATGGTCAAACATTTCGATTCAGTGCTCCGACTTGGTGTCTCTACGATGCAGCCAGACATTCAGAAGTTGGTTTCGGGAAAACAACTTCAAATATCCCACTAATTACTATATAATTAATGGTAAGTACAACTTGTTTCTAATTAAAAAATGGTATCTGCTCTATTTTTTTTTCCTTTTTGTATTTTTGCGGTGAAGCGACCCGCGACACGGCTGTCCGAAATGGATATGGCCCGCAGGCCGAAAAAGGTTGAGCATCACTGCACTAACTGATACCCTGAATGTAGTAACAATTAATGTAACATGCAGTGTACATTCAGAATCTCATACCTCGCGTTAATAAAAGATGTGTTAAGGGTAAAACTGCTGCTGTCAACGGTCTTAAAATGTAAACAAAGGTTATTATACAACCTCTTATTATTGAAACAACAGTGACGTCTACTCTTATTATTATAAATGCTTTAGCTTAGCTACTGCAACTGTTTTTGAACAGTTGACATGAAATATAGATGTCTTACTATGTTTTAATGTCTAATAAATCTGTGAGAAACAAACGAAAGTATATTTAAAAAAAATAAATTTATCGTTACTGACTTACAGTGTTGACTTCATCTTCTATTTAACAAATCTAACATAAATGCAGGGGAGGTAATACACAAGTAAGCGGAACTCTTCCTTACGTATTTGTGATTATAATAACTAGCAGTTATCTCCGCTAATCCATAATTAGGATGTACCATACATACACTCTGAATGTGAAAGGTCTGCAAGGCTCTACACAAAATAATACAAACACACACATAAACAACAAAAACTGGGATTTCCACACACAGCCTGTATTATTATTAGTAGGACAGGTAAAACAAGTCTTTCAACCACAACGAATTTGCCGACTTTTAGCGGCCTCATGACAGTTCCCACGATGAAAGTACTGACCAAGACCCAGTGTTAAAGGTCAAACCCTGACCGAGCAGGTGAGAGACTCAGTGAGACGATGAGCGCCTGTACATGTATAAGACCAGAGAAATGACTGGCAGACCATAAACGTGATGCCCAATAAGAAGGATTAACAGGGACCACGCTCCTGATTATCAAATTCCAGTGAATGAAAACTTGAAAGAATGACACTCGTAGAGCTGTCTGTAGGAGGTTACCATTGCACAACTGTTAGTTTTATTAGAACTCAACATGCTGCTCATCAATCGTTCAAAGGTTATGGTAGAACAAGAAATACTTTTCAATAATGGCAACACCCGAATCGATATTTTCCAATAATCTAAGACTGGAGTATTTGCTGTCGTAGATTTATCGGAGATAAATAAAAGCCACTCGCAATCTGCACAATATTTTGTATTGTGTACTCTGATATGTCCCTTGGTATACGGCGATGTAATTTCTTACTCAAATAATGGTCGTTTCCCGCCGTGGTGGTGTTGAACAGGTACTCAGGTCAATTTTTCGTGTTTTAACTTTGTACGATAGAGATGGTAGGTCCATCTGAGCATTTTAGCTTGAAACTTTTCTTCATAATTCATTCTACAGAACATTTTGCTGCCGGCAGCTAGCTTAATGCGCTTTGACATTAGCAATGAGCTTAACATTATCTTTAAACACAGACATACACACATCTTACATGTGTATCCAATATGGTGCCTACACAAAAAGCAAGTTGCCTGTACATGTTTAAAGACATTCTGATCATTGCACAAAATAAATGCTATTACACATCAGTTAAGTTTTCATTACATACTGTACATTTCTAGTTTGAAAACCACGCCAGGATTAGTGTTGGATAAAATACAGCTTAAAGCTAAAATCTGAAGGGATTAGTTTCAATGATACTCACGTACTGGCAGTTTCGAAATTTAAAGCCGGAACTGTTGATGTTCCTAAAATTTTGTAAGCAGATATTTAATACAGTTATCGCCTGGACATTGATTTTTACACACGACTTATGTCGTCTACTAGACAAAAGCGATTAACTCGGGGATCAACGTTTCCGCAGTTTGGGGACGAAGTACTATGACGACCGTAAGTTAAAAATACAAACAAACAACTATTCAGATCGTATTAACACTTTTGCAGGAACATGTTGACACTTTGTGTGCTAACATTGCACAACTTTGTGAAGTGAAAAGTCTCAGTGTACACCGAGTGTTTAAATCTTCGGAATGGGAATAGAATTCATGTCAAACGTGACTCACCCTCCACTGGACATTGTTCTCCTTCGGTGATGACGCAGTTCCCGCCTTGAAACACACAAAAAGCCAATATTAATGCATGTATCAGTTATTATCATTCATTAATACAATTTCAGGTTTAACCAAGAAAAAATGAAGATGTTGTAAGCAATCTAACTCCGACTGTATGCCAGATGCGAACTTTTGTCACAAGCTCATATACTTCAAGATGAATAAAGATACTAAAAAATTTAATTAGATCCGTATACACGACAACATAAAGCGGTTATACGAAATCAGAAAAAACTCTGTCAGGTAGGAAAATCAACCCAAAGAAGCCCGTGAAAGATAAAGACGGCAAGACTATAAGAAACGAAGCAGGACAAAGACACCGCTGGATGAAACACTTCGAAGAGATCCTCAGCAGACCTCGTCCACTGTCTTTACCTGACATACCAGCGCAACTAAGCAACTTCATGTCAATACCAGCCCTAGCACTAAGACAGAAATCATCAAAGCTATCAAAAGCATGAAAAGTGGCAAAGCAGCATGCACGGATGGTATAGCACAATAAGCATTAAAGGCAGATCCAGAAACAACGGCAAAACTTTTAAAGCGCCTCCTACACGACATCTGGGAGCAAGAATTAGTACTAACAGACTGGATACAAGGCGACCTGGTTAAGTTACCAAAGAAAGGAGACTTCTCCCACTGAAACAACTGACAGGGGATCATGCTGCTGCCCATCATTAGCAAAGTTTTGACATGGGTAGAACTAGAGAGATGGATGAAGGCACTGAACAAGAGACTGAGACCAGAACAAGCAGGGTTTCACCAGGAAAGGTCATGCACTACCCACCATCCGTATCATCATTGAGCAGTCTATTGAGTGGCAGTCCTCACTTTACATAACTTTATCGGACTTTAAAAAGGCATTTGGATGCTGATAACCCACTATGGAATTCAACCCCATGCTTCTCTAGGAGTAACAAGGAATAAACATAAAAATCGGGATGATCTTTTAAAGAAAAGCGTAACTAATCTCTGAAAGTATAGTGATTTTACAAGAGGAAGACAAGCAGGAAAGTAGCAATAATCGGAAAAGGAGGGAAAGGTATAAAAACGGACAAACATTGTGGGAAATGGACTATGACTAATGCTTAAGGAAGAGTTTGTTTTCTGCAGACGTTTAAATGAGTCAATAGAGGTTAGGTGGCGAATATGGAAAGGGAGAGAGTTCCTTTATTTCGATGCATTTAACTAAAAATCCTGTGTCCATATGTTGCTTTGATAACAAAGGATGGTTGTCAAAGAGCAAAATTGTCTAGTTGGGACTAAAGAGAAATTCAAAGAAATAGCCATGAAAGTTGCCTGCCAAGGAATTAAAACACAGCACAGACAGTTTACACTTGATGCAAGAGCTACTGGGTAGCCATTGCAGACAATGAAAGAAAGGAGTAACACCGATCCGTTTCCTAGCTCTAAACACCTGAATTATAACAGGCAGAAACAGTTGAAAGTTTCTAAAATCTTTTGTCACCACGAATATTATGTGTAGCTGCATGCAGGACAAACAGATTGAGGCCGTTAATCGTTTATTCGGTTGTGTGATTTCTACGTGTGAAGCCGATGTGATCAATTACAACTACAATTCTTTATTTACGAGGGGTAAATAAGCACCTGACCCTTTTTTCATTTAGCCCTCGCCCTTTACAGGAAAGGAAATAACTATATAACTATAAAAAAACTATATAAATGAAGTAATTAAGCATGATAGAAAAAATTGTAGTAAACATAAAGAAGGGTGGATATGTACAAGGTGATGGTTAAGAAGATAATTTACAAGGTCACCTGGAGTTGGGAGGAATCTCTAGAGGCCTCTTTTATATGTCTTGTAAGTGTTTAGACAGATGGAACCAGGAGATCAGGAACGAGGAGGCGTGAACGTCGCTTGTCTCCACACTGACAACAACGACAGTATTATCGACACATCAGTGATTCTTCCTGCTAACGATGCTCGGCTTAACGGCTGAAACTTGTGATAATACAAAAGCTTTTTCCGAAAATTCCGCCATAAGCTTCTGAGATTATCAGCTGTCAGAATCGTAAAGTCAACAACACAGAGCAAATAATCTAGTAGGGACAAATGTTGGTGCAACGAAATGTCTACGATACACGAAAGGCATTTTAATTTACATCCTCGTGATCCCATTTGTAAGTCAGACTTGTAGTTTTATTGTTTTACTATTAAATTTTTTTTTGTCTTGAACGGACCCCTTTGATCCTGAACTCGTACTATCTAGATTCTGCAGCAAAACAAACTTGAAATAAACAAAAGGAAAACTTCCATACGAGAAAAACAAACACCGAAAGGAAACTCCTTAAACACATCGAAATAAAACAAAACAGTGAGGAACAACAGGATAAATAATACAGAAAAGCATATACATTGACTATCTATACATATCACAAACACTTGCAAGAGATAAATATTAGCGTGTTCAACATAAATTCGACCACGATGACCTCCCTAACTGTAATAACAACTTAAGTCTTGCTGTAATATTAAGAATACAGTCGGTCTCAGCAACACACTGACGCAACCACCTCGAGAAAATACAGATTCACTGTCCGCAATCCTAGCAAATGAAGCTCTTGACATAACATAAGCTAACACATAAAGAGTGAAGAGAGATGACACTGGTCACCAAATGAATGACTAACATGTCCATGAACAATTTTATTGTCTCTTGTGTTAAAGATATTTCCTAGAGTTCATTGTCTATGTTTCGCCATGTAAATAATTCCACTCGGACTGTAACAACATCCAAAGAAGTTTAGAATGACGTAACATGACATCACATTGCATAATAGCTTCATGCACACGTCATCCAGAGTTCATTGCGTCAGTGTCTGATGTAGTGCAGTCCTGCCAGGCTGCTGCTGAAGTAAGCTGACGTCAGCAGTGTTCTATTTATAGCCCAGTCGGACATGTTAAGCATTTCAACTATTTGAGACTATTTCAGGATACAGACTTTGTTAGAAATCACTCGCGACTGTTGCTGTAGAAGGTAGCAGATGGCGCTGCTCTTAGATCAACTGCGTCCCTAGGGTCCGTACCAGTGGGATGCAGGTAAATTCTGTTTATTAATCCATCTGTGGAGCGGACACCTTAGAGAGCTGAGGAAAGTACGGAACCATGGAGAAAAGGTAATCATCCTTACAAAAAGTGGCTGTCAGATAATCAAGCTCTCGCATATTCCTGCGAGTATGTACTGAAGTAGCAGTATTAGTAGCAAGAACTCCGTGTGTTACTAACGTGACTACATAAAATTCTCCATTTTATTTCTTTAAAATATTATAGATACCTGCATAATATAATTGCTAGTGTGCACAAAATTTTTTCTTATATTTTGCTACTGAATCCCATCGAACGTTTGCTCCTCAAACAACTTGTGTGTAGGACTGTCGTCAGGTATGTATGTGCATGAGAAAATACAGTTACTTTCTTCTTGTGGATAATCAGAGAATTAGGTTGACTTATATGCCACAAAATTAACATCAAATAGTATATTATATAGATAGATCGAAATCACCAGACCTTTTGTATGCAATTCTGGTTGCTTCTGACTTCGTATCTATGCTTAACAAATATTCATTACAATACATGTACAAACTTTTCTTCGTCATGCTACTTTTAGCAGCTAGCAACAAAACCATCAGAATTTGCAAGTTTTCATGCATAATAATATTGCAACTACATGTACAAATACACAGGAGCCGTTAAACAAATATGTGCAAATATTTCTGTAAAACCCCATTTCCTTATACATGTATTCAGGATGAAGTAATCAACAATAAACATTGCAAGTTAACTAAGATTTGTAAACTTTTACACCTGTCATGATTAATACAGAGTAGTTTTAAAAGCTCATAACTTTTTTCCTCTTGAAGTTTACAACCAAATCGCTGAGGATTTCGAGAACAAACAAAAGTACACTAACATACATAATTTATGTTGCTACAAAGGCCTTAGAATGCAGTCGTCGTTTTTCTTCTTTCTCACATGACATTTTGAGAAGAAATTAGGCACAATACACATTAAATATGTAGTGTAAGCGTCTCAGAAAGACAGTATGAATTGTATAAATCTGTGACATATACCTGTCCATATCACATTTTAGGACCAACATGTCTACGAAAATAAAGGAAAGTGAATAACCCCATACATTTGTCCGCGAGATATTAGGAATATTTAAAAGTACATCTGCATCTATTATCGTGACAGGATGTGAAACAAGCGCTTAGACTATAAAAATAACAACCAATCAGACAGCTGGGTTCATACGTTAACCAGGCGTATAATTAAACTGTTTAATTGATAGCAAATGACCAAATGTTATGATAAAGATAAAGTGCATTTTTATTGTGTTGAAATGATTTAGTGCCTGTATGTGAGCCAGCACATGGATTCATAGGTAATATTGATAAAGTAACTATTAACACGCCGAATGATGGGTTTTTCCTGTATAACAAAAACAGAGGGGCACAATTCTTTAAAAAATATCCTTTTCCGTCAATTACTTCCTTGTTAATTGACTTAAAGCATCCACACTGCGGTCTGTGCTCAGTGTCAGCTTTCCAGCCAGACTCTCCTCACATCCTCGTCTTCCTGCAAGACATCGCAGCTAACATCATGATGCGCTCAGTCCTCAGTGTCTGTGTGATGTTTACTCTTCTACTACAAGGTTTGAGTAAGTACTCAGTTACTCTTTGTCTTAATATCGCTATACTATGATGCTGCAAGAAGACCATGCCATGACCCTGTAGTACTCGTGTGATGACCGACCTTTACAGCATCAGTAAAGTCATCGGCATGACGGGTTGATCACGTGACCCTGACTAGGCTCCTTACAAGCTCAACTGCAACATCCTGGGACGTGGCAATCACGAGTTACCTGTAAGTAAAGGTTGTCTTCGGGTTACGTGAGTCCCAAGTTACGATACATCTCCCATATGTATAAAACCTTGTTTCGACAATTATCAAGGATAAAGATCGCATCCTTGAACATGTGAAAGGATCTGCTCCTATGAAATCGATAGTGATAACCAAGCAGCGTTGTGGTCTTATTATTGAGATGGAAAGATTATCAGTGCTTCGGTTGGAAGACCGAAATCAGTGAGCCTTATGGTGATTCAGGAGAAGGCTAAAAATTGTTTGAGGCGTTGAAAACAGTCCCCACTTATCGCAATTATTATTTTTTTCTTGTCTTCTTTATATTTTTAATGTATCACAGCATTTGAACCTTTGCCAGCAGATAAACATCATTGCTATATTTGTGGTGACATGCGTCTGTTCAGATTTTCTCTTTGTCATCATGCGTCGGTGTCATTTATTACTTGTATCTTAGTCACATTTACAATGTAATATAGAGAGGTTTGTATAAAGCAAGTAAGGCTTCCTCTTATGTATAAACTGTCTGATACATTTACTTATTCCTTCCTTAGGTTAGGTACAGTTGTTTTCATTAATTTGACATGATAGTGTTTTACGTAAATAAACAAAGGAACAGAAATGTTTTGATTGTCAAGTCTGTAGGTGATAAGATTTGCTGTAGCTCGTTACCAATTCACTTTCATGGTTGATTAGATGCACAGCTGCAAGTCCGCCTTGTAAATGGAACTGCCCCGTGGAATGGTATCTTTGAAACTTTGTACAACGGAACGTGGAGCCCAACCTGTAGCGATAGGTTCAGGAAACAAGAGGCTCAGGTGGTTTGCAGGATGCTGGGCTTCAACACGTGTGTAACTTTTTGTGATATTGCGCTTATATGAAGTAATTAAATTTGTTTTGCATGTTTTATAGACGATAAACAGAAATTATACTATAGTTTCTTAAGAGGTCGTTTGGGCTTCGTCTTATTGTAGCCACTGAGCTCCATATCGATTCGAGATGATCTTTTTATATAACATAAAATAGGAAAAAGTTTTCATGCAGAAACACTTGTATGTCTGTGGGTAAGTGTGTCATTTGTTTAAAAACAGAAAAAGAGAGAACTAATTAATATTAAAAGCAAGTAGACATAAAATAGTGAAACAAGTTCATAAATATGTCGTTTGTACTGATTAAAAAATATTGACTTAGTCTATGACAAATAAAAGTAAAATCTCCTACATGTATGTGCAAATTGTTTTCTGTAAAAAGTGTTCAGTATGACTGCATCTTGTTTTTATATATTAAAATGTCTTTTTGTTAAGTCGGCACATTAAATAGATAACAAGATACAAATGCACATACTGTTTTTCACACAGGACGCAAGCTTATACCAAGGTGCTGTTAACAGACAGTAGGAAATACAACAAGATCATGCTTGACAACCTGAGGTGCATAGGCGAGGAGACCAGCTTAGATCAGTGCAATTATACAAGGATTATCAAGGACTTCAATTGCCGCTATGTCATTGCTATCACATGCAAATCACGTAAGAATCTGCTGTTTCTATTCTGTTGTTTGCTATATTGCATTCAAATGAAGGGAAAAAAAGCATTGAAGATATTCCATTTTTATGCAAGAATTCCTTGCAAAAGAGATATCAAGCATGGAAGAATATCTGGAGATCAGGTAAATCACATGGTGTATTTTCACAACAATTAAAATGGTAAGACTTAACAATATTGCAACGCATCTGAATGATATAAATGATTTGGGGATTTTTGTTGATATAGAAACTGTTTTGTCTAAAGAAATTCTGAAGTGGCAATACACACATCGACAAACTTATAAAGATAGTAAATATCTGACGGCTTGTTACAGAAAACAGACAAGTGCGATTGAAGGTCATGACACCTAGCAGACGTCAGGTACAGATAGACATCGGATTTGGTTATTGGCGGACAGTGTGTGTGTCGTCTGACATCACTGCCAGGGTCGTCTGTAGACAGCTCGGCTTACCATGGTAAGTTCTTTTTAGTTAGTGAACGATACTGTGGAAGGATGATGAATAGATTCTACTGAAATTACACAGTTTAAGGGAATGAACTATCAACCTTGCTAATCATTAAATGCTGATTTTGAAATTTTACATTTTACACACGCAGCTAAACACGTGTCTCAGAATGTTCACCTGTTACTCCATCCATCCATTCTTTTACTTGCAATCTATTTCTATCCCCATACAAAAATGCTTGATATGAGTTACTTCAGATGTAACAACATCGATCGTATATATATAATGGAAAAAATATATATGCTGGTACTGTTTTTATTAAGAGTATATCTATCTACATAAATACTGATCTATGAATGCACACTGTTGTCGTCTGAATTATACCATGATCTGTTTATTTATCTAACCTTTCACGATACAGATGCATAACATAAATGTTCTTCTGAATTAAAAACACCTAAATCATTTTAATTAAGCATTAATAATTATCACAACAATTGTTTTAAGGAAAAGGTATTCTGCAATGTTTAGGCTTGGTGCCAGGACGTTTGTATATAAAGATGGTTGGATCCATGGTGATTTGTTATCTTGCCTTCTGAATGAGACTAGCATCGCTGAGTGTCAGCTTGAGACGTCTGGTGACGGATTCTGCGACCAATACTCCATCACTTGCAGTGACTGTAAGAACTTTTTTTATAAAAGCAAAACTCATCAACGTGTTTACAATTTGTATGTTAGGTTTAACGAATGAAACTGCATATATGGAATACAGAAATAAAATACTGTAACTGTTTCCAGCCCCATATTCGACTAAATGTGTAAAGCTTTCCCGCAAATTCAGACAACTAAAGGGATGTAACTTTCTATTTAATAAAATGACCGCTAGTACTGCCCCTTTAACAGTACATGATTTACTTTATTTATTTTGTTTTAATTTGAAATACAATCTAACTATTTTTTATTAAAAATGCACTCTGTGATAAGTTATATATATATATAGTCTCCTTCTACCTTGTACTACATGTTATGACAAACCTAGCTTACCCATACTGAATTTTTTTCCCCGTCAATTCATTCAAGAATGTTAAGGTTCAGTTTATGTCACACCTGATAGAATTTTAGGAATTTAACGAAAAGATTGTTTATGTTAAATAAAGAAAATGTATAACTGTTTCGAAAAAATACTAATAGCTTTTACTTTTGATGCCGTGAAGTGTAAAAACGGGGGCATTATTGCAATATTTAGCTCTGCTAACAAGGCGTTTGTTGATTTTAAAATATTTAGTTACGAGATAGAAATTTAATTCATGTTTTGCTTACGAACATGTTGTAAGGAGCATATAGACATGAGGTAGTTGGCAAGACATTTCTGCCGAGGCAGATTAATTTTAAGTTGAATGTCGCTAACAATTTCAAGTATTTTTAACAGCTACTGTCTACATCCGTCCAAAAAGTAAAAGATATCCGTTAATGGAGAAATCAAAGGCTACTTTAATGTGTGAGAGCAATAAGCGGTCTGATGTAATAAAGTACACGTGGCCAGAAAATGCAGGCGGGTACCCTGATGGCAGTAGCCTGATCATCACTAGAGTGACCAGGGAACACCATGGAAGCCGAGTGAGGTGTGAGGTGATGTACAGTGATGGTGAAGTTGTCTCCAGTGACAGACTGCAATTACAGGTTTACTGTGAGTATTGGGATCCAACGGCAATGAATGCGAGCGTATGTGTATAGACGTGTACTGGTGTGAAGTGTAAATAGATATAGTTACGTTTGGTTAACGGTAAATGTCAATAAATATATATAGTCGAGACTAAGACTCCTTAGTTTTATTGTATACATGATATGTACGACGAATCTCGTTCTATCGACTTGTTTACAGATCGCCCGGTTATCAGGATAACACGGAGTGATAATCAGGGTCAGCCACTGTCCACCTACTCTGAGGTCATCAAGGGTCACAATGTGACGTTTGTGTGTGACGCTGACAGCAACCCGCCTCCTGCTTCCATCACGTGGTCAGGGAAAGTAAACAGCACTACTGGGGAGTTACACATCATAGCAGCACAGCAGACGACACACGAAGGTTTTTACACCTGTACCGTGGTCACTGAGACAGTTGATGATGATGAACGTCTACCACTAAGGGCATCTTACCAGCTTGCTTTTGTCATTAAAGGTATTTTGAGGGATACCGCTCTATCTATCCTCCCCCC
>SRHC01003124.1:7321-21023 GCA_004794325.1 Pomacea maculata
TGTCTACTATACTTAGAAATGTTTGGTGTGACTACACTGCTAGCTTATGACATGTCAGCACGACAGCATGGCACTGACATTGTCATCGAGAGTGAGCAGGAGACTCCTACAAGACTTCAGGAAACCTCGGGGCAAGACAAGACGTCACCTCTAGTCAACACCCGTTGTGTCAACAGCTTTAACGGAAGGTAAACATCTTGCTAGACATCGCTCGATTCTCGTCTCCGGTAACACTTACCTGACTCCAGTTAAGGGAGGGTGTTCTCAAGGTATTCTGTTATTTTCACTACACAGAGCAACGTCACTGTGAACGTGACAGAGCTAGGGAGGGACTGACAGAGCTGACGTCACTGTGCACGTGACAGAGCTAGTGAGCGACTCACCCAGAAGAAGCTCCTTGACTGTCTGCAGGATCCACGGCGAGTGACCGGGTAGCAGACGACACCAGGGAGACAAGAAGCAGCGCCACGAGCGGTGACATGTCGGACACTTTGACGACGACGACGACAGCAGCTGGAGGTTGATTGTTGCTGGTGGAGAGCCAACGACACACAGCTTTTCCTCCGCATTTTATAGTTAAAAGTACACAGAGCTACAGAGCTACCAGGACGTTGTAGCTCCAACTCTGTGACAACTTTAGTACGTCACAGGCTCGTGTTTCAGTCGGTAATCCCGGGATTTATGGCGGTCACCAGGTGGACAGTTTCAGGTGTTCAGTAGGTGTACAATTGAGGGAGAAATCAAACTAATAATAATAATCATCATCATCCCTCATCATTCATCGTCACAACCTTGTGGGTGTGAGTTCAGTGTGGTGCGCACAAAGTTCTACAAAGGAAGCGACACAGACACAGTTTAAACATCAACAGAAAACACATTTAATAAAAAAGTTTGTGGATGAAGAACTGAGTGAAACAGTGCTCTTGTTTGTTGAAGGTATTTCTTAAAGAGTTGGATTTGAATGTCTTCTATGGAATAACAGACAAACATCAGGGTCTCAATGATGCTTCATCATCATCATCATCATCATCACCATCGTCAATCATCAATCATCAATCATCATCATCTGGTTAAGACGCCAACAAGCTAAGTAGCAGATTCCTTTTTACACATTTCTGTTCTTTCTTAATTCTATTTTGTTTTCTGTCTGGATTGGCTTTGCGGATGAGCATGTGTGAGTTGTAAAGGTGCGTTGAATGGTGAGACAACATCATCCAGGTGACTCCCACACCCAACTGTACAGCAGACTCGTACACACATACACGATGGTCTCACAGGCACTAACAGACAAACATCAGGATGTCTCAGACAATAACTTCAGTCCACATGCTCTGTGTACAAAGTGTTGTAGTATGATGTACACCACGACCCGTGAATAGCAGTGAACCAGCGGTGTGCGTGAGTGAAGGACATCGATGTAGGGACTGATGACGCCGGCGATAAGACATCACGTGATACAACAACAGATACTATGTCCTGGCAGATTGTATCGGAGGCCACAAAACACCTTTATTATCGGAGCTTATATCCGAGGACATACAAACACTGGATTCTCGCAGATAATATTGTGGAAGGGATTATTTCTCAGGAACTGTGATCCCTGCCTGCACGTCACACGTGTGTCACCAGAGTGTGATGTGACAGCTTTACCTGCCATAACAGTTAATTGCAATGTACAGAGTTTCTACTTTTATAATTGCCTGACTTATTAGAAAGTCAAGGTTGATGTCAGCAGGACGACCACAGCAGCGACAGCAACAACACGAGATGCTGAACGCTCGCCACACGCCCACCTTTAGTCTGTCAGCGACATCGGCAGTCGCACCACGTGGCAGTTGTTTACAGTAAACAGTAAACAGTGAGTGTCAGAGATTTTAATTTGTCATTGAGGACAAGTACGCAAAAATGACATCTGACGGTTAACATTAAGTTAAAAATGTAGTTTGCTGTAGTCAGATACGTCTGAGTGGAACATGTAAACAGGTAGACAGACAGGTCAACAAATAACAGAGAGGTACATACATGTACCGCAAACAAAGGCCGTGAACAGGAACAACCAAGAGAGACTGAAGAACGAAGACCCGGAGATAAACAAAGGGCGAGGGTACCACACAAGTCGCGACATGTTTACCGAGGTCGTGTTTCCAACTGGACTTCAATCCCGACATGTGAGGCTCCTTGTTGCTCTGATGTCTGTCACATCTACTGAACTGTTTGTTGTAGTTGTAGTAGGGTTGTAACAAGCTTGACTGTCATTACTACCTTGATTGACTCACATTCTGCTCGTCAGAGGCTGTAGTTGTGAAGCAGAGGTCAGGTGACAAATGCCATCACTCGTGTCGATGTACCTCCGGTTTCTTACTATTGTTTACGAGCAAAATATGGACATTGAAACTGCAACGATAAGTGAGAATCTTTATTTTCACAAATATTTACCAACAGTTTGTTTGTGTTACGCACATTTTGAAAGCTAAATAAAGAGAGCATCATGTCAGCAAGTACATCATTCTTATAAGACTCACCCAACAACTAAATGAACGGAAGAAGGCAACAGACGAACATCGAAGACCAACAGATGGTGAAAACCAGTAGATGACAGGAGGAGAGAAACAAGGAGAAAAACAGCGACGACCAACAGATAAATCAAGTGTAAAATGTGAGATGTATATAAACACGACAGTGAGATGAGATATTAATCAACAGCATTTGTAAAGATGGTTTAAGTTGAAACCTGCTGACACTGTTGTCCTTCTCATGTTTGCGAAGAGTATTTGTCTTAGCTTCATGACATCCAGACATTGTTTGTCCACAGATGTACATCACATCGATGAAGCTGTCAGCTGTGTTTGTCATGGCATTAGCCCAAGGTCTAATATCAACTGTTGTTTATCTGGTTATCAGTCGCCACCATCGTCAGATCATGTTTGTTTTTTTCACACTTCACAAACATTACTGACAGATTTGTGAAGGGAATAACAGTCCGAACTTACAAATGACAATAACAATGATAATTCTTTATTAACAAGAGGTAAATTAAGCGAGAAAATGCTTTTTTCCATTTAACCCTCGCCCTTTACGGGGAAAAAATAAACTAAGTAAATGAGGTTATTAAGTACTATGAGAATAATTAGTAGTAAACATAAGCTAAGGTATCAAAGGAGACACCGTGTCAAATGTTACAACCCCACAACAGACATTCTCTTAAAGATCATGACAGCGGCAATGGCCAGGCTGGACAGAACCTGGTGTAACAACACCATCAGGTTTGCCACCAACGGCAAGCTGAACAAACCCTTGTGGTTCGTATCTTGCAGTGGGGATGAAACGCGGACTTTAAATGCCGACACGGACAATGCAGGCTTCAAGACCAGAATGTCTGAGGAGGCTGGTCCGGATCTCATACAGGGAACATGAAGCCAACGACGTGGTAGTGAGCATCGTTGGACTACACCAGGAACCCTGACAACGGAGTAAGGTGGTCTGATTGGGTCACGTGACTCAGCATGGCGCTCTCTTGAAGACTGCTAGGGTCCCTTGGAGGGTCGAGGTTGATGAGAAGAGAGGAAAAACTGGCTTGCCAAGGAATGGATTGGTCGTTATAAAGAGGAATGACCACTGGTCAACACCAGCCTGACAGACGCTTCGCTGCTCTAGTTGTTCCCATGACAACCACCATCGTCCGACCAGTATAACGGTTTGCCAGCTGGTCACAGTCAAGGTATGTGTGAATGTAATATAAACATGTTGACCTTACATTTACATGTGATGCAATATGCCGAGGATTTATGTCATGTTTGCACCACACGCTAGGTGAGCAAGTAACATGTCAACATGACATCCACAGGAAATCAGTGTCAACCTGTGATGTCAGCCTCACTTCTCACCTGACAGACAATGTTTAACGTGAGATAATCTGTAAGGTCTGGCCTCAATATCGGGACTGTTTACAACCCTGTTGACAATTAAAGTGTGTGTTGCTAAGGAAAAGACCATTTGTCACAGAGAATCGACCGGGGACAGACATACAAAGGGAGATAACAAGCGGCAGGCGTCATTTCTTTATTTCCACTAGTTATCTCCCCTGGAAAATCCTAGAAATTCAAATAGTTCTTACAAACTGACCAAAAAACCAACAGAAAGTAAAATTAAAAGAACTGAAGACATCCAAATGAGAAAAGAAACATAGTAAGAATAAGGAGAAGGACAAACATATTGTAAAAACAAAACTGGAAATCTGGAAATAAAAATAAAACTATTGAACGTGTGTTCGGCACCTGGTGTTTTCACAGATAGTGACTTCACTCTTCACCTACCGTAATCACATGTACACTTGTTGGTGAGAAGACACCTGTAGACAGACACTAATGATGACAACAGAAGTACAGCATGTAGACCGCGAGACCTGACTACAAGGTTTGATATCACAGGTCAACACCGACATCAGTACTGAGTGAAAAGCTCCGTCTGGTGGTGACCACCACCATGACCCTTCAACAATTATATACTGCCTCTAATGGCTGTTATTGGAGGAAACTAGCAAAGACAGTCTGGGGACAGTTTAGCCATTAGTATTTTATAATTAAAATCTTTTTATTGAATTTTAGTCAGACAGACGAACGAACGAATGAACGCATTCTTTATTGAATAAACCTTTTGGTTTGTTTCATGGGGGTTAGAAAATTACAGAGAAAAAAACAGCATCAGCAATATTCCTAATAAATTCATAATCAATGCATACTAAATATACTTATTCCATTCTTATTTTTAAATACATGATGTTTCCGCTTTATAATAAGACGAAGGACTCTCAGAAAGGGTTGTTGTTTTTAAGGGAAAGTGCTTCCGCCTCGCGGTGATTTCGCATTCTCCCAGAAAGTCATGTGACTTTCCATCCGAGTGTAGCTGAACTAAATGAGAGAGAGAGAAAGAGAGAGAGAGAGGAGGGGGCAAGCAGGGGAAGAATGAGGAAGAGAGATTGATAGACGACAGAGAGGTCTGTCAGCTCGGGTCTGCGGGCTGAGAACATTGATGCTTGATGCAGGGCAGCTGACAAGACGGCGATGAGAATAACACGAGAAGAAATGTGTTTGTGGTGAGGATTAGAGAACACTAGCACGTGTCCGGCAGTTACCGCCATCAACAGACAAACAGCTGGACAGATGACTGGTGACAAAGCTCGCCACTCAGGTCTGTCTTGATGACCAGGTCCTGCCCGCTGCCATCCACCCACTTGTTGATATTTGTCACCAGCTCTTCGTCTGGCCCTGGCCTCCATCCTCCTCTTACAAGGGATCTTAAGGGACGATCTTAGAGTGAGTGGTGCACTGGGTCAACGAGGCCATCAGACCAGCTTGCACCGCTTCACAGTTGCAGGAAGGGTTCTTGGAGTCCCACGACAGCAGCGACCGCGCTGCCTACAGTCCCTGGCTTTGACCTCACTGTCACACTGGGGGCAGTCTCCACGGGCACCTGGGAGCTTTTTCAATCTTGTTTGAACTGTGACGGTTTGTGGTTATTTGTCGAGACCGGAAGTGATTTATTAAACCAAAATTTGGGAAAGGTATCGGATGTGACGTCACGACGTGAGATAAGTTATTCCATCTCACATGAAGATCCACATATCTGATGTCGTCACTTTGTGTCCATGTCTGTCCTGTGTGTCTGTACTGTGTGCTTACTTGTGTCTATAAAGTACTGTACAGTCAGTCACTGTATCAGGTGAGTGATTACTCGGGTCACAGCACATTCACACCAACAACAAAATCACACACATCACAAGTTAATGGTCTGAGGTTTATTGACCAGCTTCACACCTGATAATGTAGGTGGTCAGCGTGCGTACAGCTGCAGGTAATGATGCTGACTGAGGTCTCGGGTACAAAGTGTGTCGAGGAGTTACCCAACCAAACCGGTGGGGACGTGCTAGTCACGTGACTTATTTGGAGCAGACCACGCACGTGACGACCTTGCCCTGAACATACGGGGGACACGGCAGACTGCCGCAGATGCCGACGGTGTAGTAGTAAAGGTTACCGTTGTTGTCAGCGTTGGAGCCGTACCGTGCGTCTTGTTTCTTGTCCACACAGATGTACTCCGACGATGCAGCTTGAGACTCATACCCTGCCATCAGATACCCGCTGTACTCCAGAGTCCACCCGTTAGGACAGACGTTAGTTCCGGGTATCATGAGGGTGGTGGACCGATGGACACGGCAGACTGAACAGACGCCATCTTGGTCCTGCTTCTCTTCTGGAGTCGTCTCGTACTCACTACCGTAGAGATTTGAAGAATAAGGGGTGGGGTTGTGGCCGTCGTAGACAGGCTGGAGGGTGAGACACAGGGTGTTGACCGCTGAGCCGGGATTGTTATAGAACCATCCTCCCATGACACCTGTTGTGATGATTTGTCCTTAAATCTCTCTAATAGACACAGCTTAATGTAGGTAAGTGTGCTTTGCTTATCACGCTCAAACTGACACAAGAAAACAAGATTTCGGTTACACAGGTAGAGCTGAGGGTTAAATTCAATTCAATTCAATTCAATTTAACTTTATTATCTCACTAGGAGAAATTAAAAGACGTGGTAAAACAACTGGCTGATAATAAAACTTAGAATAAAAACTTAATAACAACTTAATTCCACTCAAACTATCATCTCACACAAACACCTACAGTCCATGTAAATACTCAACTAAATAAGAAACAACACTAAAACTATATTCCCAAAACCACACACCCACACCCTCACACTCACAAATCCTTCCAACACTTATTCAGTAAGACAACAGACTGGTGTATAAAACTTCTCCGAGAACGGGCAGTGGAAGCTCTGGGTACAATAAAACGTCTCTTGGACGGAAGAAGGTTATAATAATAAGGTTATACAATAAAACAAACAATTTGGAGCTTACCTGTATACAGTGATGACGTGTTAAAGAGTTTACCTATGAACACTAGTGATGGCGTGCTAAGGAGCTTACTTGTATACATTAGTGATGACGTGTCAAAAAGTTTACCTGTATACAGTGATGACGTGTTAAAGAGATTACCTGATTACCTATTAGTAATGATGTGTTTACCTGAGTACACTAGTGATGACGTGTTAGAGCAGGTCTCACTTCCCCAACGTGTGTACAGCGAACCTGCCATTGTAGAGACTTTGTAATGATATTGTAGCGATATTGTAGAGACATTATATAGACACATTATAGACATTGTAGACATTGTAGACATTGTACAGACACTGTCATCTGGTTTTGTTTAGTAAAGTAGGCACAGTCATTTAGATGTAATATACGGCATATATAGACATATATATATATACACACAGTCCTGCCTAGGTCTGCAATTCTTTACAGGACTGTGTATATCTATATATCTATATATCTATCCTGCAGGGTTTAATGACAGCATCCAGCAGGTGAAGGGACAGATTCCTAAATAGTGACTACAGGATGTGGAGACAAGAGAAATACAGAGAGGAGGATGGAAGACAAAAAGTTGCTGGAATGATCTTCCTTCTCAGACAGAACAAAAATGTAGCAAGACCTCTACTCACTGGCACGATTAACGATCTGTGACATGACATGTACTCACTGACAGAAAAAGGCTGTGACATGACATGTACTCACTGGAAGATAATGGCAGTGCCGACTGTAGCTGTGACGTCACGGTCTGCAAATCCGTGAGGGTGGGAAACCGACCTGTTGCCCAGGATCGAAGCTCGTCTAAATCTTTTTTTGTGGCCAGGTCGAAAACGTTTGCCTGTAGTTGCACAGAGTCCACGGCCCTCTTGTCCTGCTCCTGCAAACTATAAAGGACATTCCCGTCACGTCACCCAACGTCACATGTTCATCACAGTCTGTGGAGACTGACAAAGGTAACGTCACTGTAGATAACGGACACAGCAAGGTCTGTCTGGCTACAAGATGCCCGGATGACGACATGTTTATAACTATGATGGAGTGTGCATGTCTACTATACTTAGAAATGTTTGGTGTGACTACACTGCTAGCCTTATGACATGTCAGCACGACAGCATGGCACTGACATTGTCATCAAGAGTGAGCAGGATACTCCTACAAGACTTCAGGAAACATCGGGACAAGACTAGACGTCACCTCTAGTCAACACCCGGTGTGTCAACAACTTTAACGGAAGGTAAACATGTTGCTAGACATCGCTCAATTCTCGTCTCCGGTAACACTTACCTGACTCCAGTTAAGGGAGGGTGTTGTCAAGGTATTCACTACACAGAGCAACGTCACTGTGCACGTGACAGAGCTAGGGAGGGACTGACAGCCGACGTCACTGTGTAAGTGACAGAGCTAGTGAGGGACTGACAGATTTATTTATTTACAAGAGGTCAAATAAGCAAGAAAATGCTTTTTTTCCATTTAGTCTTCGCCCTTTACAGGGAAGAAAATTAACTACGTAAATGAAGTAATTAAGTATTATAGAATAATTTGTAGTAAACATAAAGGAATGTGTATATGTACAAAGTGGTGGTTAATAAAAAATATGTATATGTATATATTTACAAGGTTTCCTGGAGTTGGGAGGAATCTCTAGAGGCCTCATCTATGTGTCTTGAAAGTATTTAGATAGATGGTGTCGACAGCAGTTCAGGGAGTTCAGTTGCTTGAGATGGAGAGGGAGGCTGTTCCATTGCACGTTTCCTGAGTATTTCAGACTTGAGTCACAAAGGTCTTGTCTAGGAATGGCAATGTTCAGCTTTGGAGAGGTTCTAGAGTTATTGGAGGACAATAGTAGAGAGAGTCTTGGCGATAGTTTACCGGTCAGTATTTTATACATGAAAATACATTTGTCCAAAGTCAACAAATAAGGCGGAAGAGAAAAGATTGTCATTAATATTATTTAGCTATTTTCCACCATAGATGTCAGTGCAGTGTGACAAGAGTGACAAGGCCTAAAGCCGGATTGATTTGTATGGAGGAGTTCATACCTTAGAAGGTGCTCTTGTAGGTGCTTATGGATGTGTTTTTCCAAAGGTTTACAGAGAGATGATAGCACTGAGATTGGATAATAGTTTGTAGAGTCACTTGGATCATCTGATTTATGTATTGGGATTACCTTTGCTTGTGTAAGGTGCGTTGGAAGGTACATTTATCAATACAGAGGTTGTACAGGTAGGTCATGGTTTCTGTAATGGCCGGTGCTGAGAGCTTTAGAATTTTGTTGTCGATGCTGTCTGGTTCTCTGGTGTTAGTATCTTTGAGTTTAGTCAGTGCTTGATGTACTTCTAATGTACTCATTGGGGGAATGGAGAGAGTAGTATCAACGTGTTTTGAGTTACGAGTTACACAAGCTTTGTAGTTTGTCTAGTTTGTTTTCTTGAAAAGAGCTGACGTCACTGTGCACGTGACAGAGCTAGTGAGCGACTCACCCAGAAAAAGCCCCTTGACTGTCTCCAGGATCCACGGCGAGTGAGACGGAAGCAGACGACACCAGGGAGACAAGAAGCAGCGCCACGAGCGGTGACATGTCGGACACTTTGACGACGACGACGACAGCAGCTGAAGGTTGATTGTTGCTGGTGGAGAGCCAACGACACACAGCTTTTCCTCCGCCTTTTATAGTTAAAAGTACACAGAGCTACAGAGCTACCAGGACGTTGTAGCTCCAACTCTGTGACAACTTTAGTACGTCACAGACTCGTGTTTCAGTCAGTAATCCCGGGATTTATGGCGGTCACCAGGTGGACAGTTTCAGGTGTTCAGTAGGTGTACAATTGTGGGGAGAAATCAAGCTAATAATAATAATAATCATCATCCCTCATCATTCATCGTCACAACCTTGTGGGTGTGAGTTCAGTGTGGTGCGCACAAAGTTCTACAAAGGAAGCGACACAGACACAGTTTAAACATCAACAGAAAACACATTTAATAAAAAAGTTAGTGGATGAAGAACTGAGTGAAACAGTGCTCTTGTTTGTTGAAGGTATTTCTTAAAGAGATGGGTTTGAATGTCTTCTATGGAATAACAGACAAACATAAAGTTTGAATGATGCTTCATCATCATCATCATCATCATCATCATCATCATCATCATCATCATCATCATCATCATCATCATCATCACCATCATCAATCATCAATCATCAATCATCATCATCTGGTTAAGATGCCAACAAGCTAAGTAGCAGATTCCTTTTTACACATTTCTATTCTTTCTTAATTCTATTTTGTTTTCTGTCTGGATTGGCTTTGCGGATGAGCATGTGTGAGTTGTAATGGTGCGTGGAATGGTGAGACAATATCATCCATGTGACTCCCACACCCAACTGTACAGCAGACTCGTACACACATACACGATGGTCTCACAGGCACTAACAGACAAACATCAGGATGTCTCAGACAATAACATCAGTCCACATGCTCTGTGTACAAAGTGTTGTAGTATGATGTACACCACGACCCGTGAATAGCAGTGAACCAGCGGTGTGCGTGAGTGAAGGACATCGATGTAGGGACTGATGACGCCGGCGATAAGACATCACGTGATACAACAACACGTGATACAACAACAGATACTATGTCCTGGCAGATTGTATCGGAAGCTACAAAACACCTTTATTATCGGAGCTTATATCCGAGGACATGCAAACACTGGATTCTCGCAGATAATATTGTGGAAGGGATTATTTCTCAGGAACTGTGATCCCTGCCTGCACGTCACACGTGTGTCGCCCGTGTGTGATGTGACAGCTTTACCTGCCATAACAGTTAATTGCAATGTATTGAGTTTCTACTTTTATAATTGCCTGACTCATTAGAAAGTCAAGGTTGATATCAGCAGGACGACCACAGCAGCGACAGCAACAACACGAGATGCTCAACGCTCGCCACACGCCCACCTTTAGTCTGTAAGCGACATCGGCAGTCGCACCAGGTGGCAGTTGTTTACAGTAAACAGTGAATGTCAGTGACGACAGGCAGCTGAGAGAGTTTAGCCTTCCATCATCTTGTAGATAGTCGACACACACACACACACTCACACACTACTTTCCCTCTTAATTTACTTCCTCATCGTCTTCCCTTCCTGTCCCCCATCGTACCTACATTCCTTTCCCTCTTTTTTTACTTTCCTCCCTTTCCACCACCGACCCTCTCTTCCTTTCCCTCAATTTTTATTTCCTCATCGTCTTCCCTTTCTGTCCCCGATCGTGACTCCCTTCCTTTCCCGAAAGTTTTATTTCCTCATCGTCTTTCCTTTCTCTTCTTTATCGTGACTCCCGTTCTTTCCCCTTTATTTTACTTCCTCATCGTATTCCCTTTCTGGGCCTCCCTTTCTTTTCCTCTTTTTTTTACTTCCTTATCGTCTTCATTTCCTGTGCAGCATCGAGCCTCCATTCCTATGTCTCAATTTTTATTTCCTCATCGTCTTCCCTCCCTTTCCATCATCAAACCTCCCTTTCTTTCCCTAAATTTTTATTTCCTCATCGTCTTCCCTTTCTGTCCCCGATTGTGACTCCCTTTCTTTCCCCCATTTTTTACTTCATCATCGGCTTCCCCTCCTGTAGCCGGACCTGTCTCCCTTCCTTTCCCTCTTTTTTTCCTTCATCATCGTCTTCCCTTCCTTTCGCCCATCGTGTCTCCCGTCATTTAACTCATTTTTTATTTCTCATCGTCTTCCCTTCATGTCCCCCATCGTACCTACATTCCTTTCCCTCTTTTCTTACTTCCTCATCGTCTTTACTACCTTTCCACCACCGACCCTCTCTTTCGTTCCCTCAATTTTTATTTTCTCATCTTCTTCCCTTTCTGTCCCCGATCGTGACTCCCTTCCTTTCCCTAAAGTTTTATTTCCTCATCGTCTTTCCTTTCTCTTCCTTATCGTGACTCCCGTTCTTTCCCCCCATATTTTACTTCTTCATCGTATTCCCTTTCTGTCCCCCACTGTGCCTCCCTTTCTTTTCCTCTTTTTTTACTTCCTTATCGTCTTCATTTCCTGTCCAACATCGAGCCTCCCTTTCTTTATCTCAATTTTTATTTCCTCATCGTCTTAACTCCATTTCCTCCATCGTCTCTCCCGTCCATTCCCTCTTTTTTTACTTCCTCATCGTCTTCCCTTCCTGTCCCCCATCGTGCCTTCCTTCCATTCCCTAATTTTTTACTTCTTCATCATCTTCCCTCCGTTTCCATCAATGAAACTCCCTTTTTTTCCCTCAATGTTTATTTCCTCGTCGTCTTCCCCTCCTGTAACCGATCCTTCCTCCCTTCCTTTCCCTCTTTTTTACTTCCTCAACGTCTTCCCTCCCTTACCCCCATCGCCTCTCCCGTCCTTCCTCGTTTTTTATTTCCTCATCGTCTTCCTTTCCTGACCCTATGGTACCTACATTCCTTTCCCTCTTTTTTTACTTAATCATCGTCTCCCCTTCCTTTCACTATCGTGCCTTTCTTCCATTCCCTCAATTTTTAGTTCCTTATCATCTTCCCTCCCTTTTCCATCATCGATCCTCCTTTTATTTCCCTCAATTTTTATTTCTTCATCGTCTTTCCTTTCTTTCCCCGATCGTTCCTCCCTTTCTTTTCCCAATTTTTTACTTTCTCATCGTCTTCCTTTCCTGTCCAACATCGAGCCTCTCATTCTTTATCTCAATTTTTATTCCACTCTTTCCCCCATCGTGTCTGAATCAGCATGAATCAGATTGACTCTGAAGGACTCTGAATCGCAACGAATCGGACTCAATGGGACTCAATCGATCTGAATCGGACTGAATAGGTCTCAATTGGCATGGCTCGAATTGAATCGGCCTGAATCGATCTCAATCGGACTCAATCAGCAATAATCAGACTGAATTAGACATAAAAAGGAACTGAAACGGGCTGAATTGGATTGAATCAGTCTGATTCATACTCAATTAGCCTGAATCGATCTGAATCAGCCTGAATCGGCTTGAATCGGCATGAATCCGTCTGAATCGGGGAAGTGGAAGGGAAGACGAATGAAAAAAGAGCGAAAGGAAGAGAGGTACGATCGGATACAGGAATTGAAGACGATGAGGAAGTTAAAAAAGAGGAAAAGGAAGGGAGGCTTACTGATGGAAAGGGAAGGAAGACCATGAGGAAATAAAAAATTGAGAGAATGGAAGGAAGGCACGATATTGGACAGGAAGGTAAGACAATGAGGAAGTAGAAAAAGAGGGAAAGAAAGGAAGGCACGTTCGGGGACAGGAGGGGAAGACGATAAGGTAATAAAAAATGGGGGAAGGAAAACGAGGCAAGACCGTGGAGAGAAAGGAAAGACGAAGAGGAAATAAAAATCGAGGGAATGAAAAAGAGACAAGATCGGGGACAGGAAAGGATTATTGCGAATTATTGCTGAGGAGGGCTAATCAGGGCTGATAAGGGCTAATTTTGGCTGATCAGGTCTGATCAGGGCTAATCAAGGGTGATCAGGACTCATCATGTCTAATTATTGCGGATTATGGCTGAATAGGGCTGATAAGGGCTGACAATGGCTGATCAGAGCTGATTATGGCTTATTATGGCTGATCAAGGCTCTTCTTGGCTAATCAGCACTGATCAGGGCTGTCAATGGCTGATGTGGGCTGATTTTGACTATTCAATGCCGATCAGCCCTGATCAGCCATGACTGGGCTGATCATAGCGGATTATGGCTAATCAAGGCTAATCAGGGCTGATTATTGCGGATTATGTTTGATCAGGGCTAATCAGGGC
>SRHC01003125.1:0-20983 GCA_004794325.1 Pomacea maculata
AATTGCTTCTCATCACAATATTCTTATATTTACTCCGATGGAAGAACTTGTCTATCAATTACTAATTAAACAGTGACACTGTTCCTTAGAGTAACTTGTGGCATTGATCCTTAAAGTCACCTGTATCACTCCTTACATATAAACTCGAGCGTGTGACACATCTCACTCCAGTAATGCGTGTTCCTGACAATAAAGATAAAAATTTTGAAGCCAAGTTTTTCCACCAACTCGCCTGGTGTTTTTATCAAGATTTAGGGAAATTGCATTTTGCAATGCTCTTTGCTCAGTCGCTTAGAAAAAGAGGTTACATTTCATTACTCTTTCTATTTTTTGCTTATTTTTCGAAATGGGGACTTTTTTGTTGCAAAAGTTGACACTTTTAAGCACTATGTTTGAAAACGAACCTTAGAGACTCTGTGTAACAGACCGCTGGATGTAGTCTTTATTCCAAACTAAGGAGGTCATGACCTCATGTTTTTCTGTCTCCTTTAGCGTGTGGTGGGTCGCAAACCGGCAGTGGAGGAGTAATCACGTCACCCAACTATCCGAGAAACTACCCAAATAACAAGAATTGTGAGTGGACCTTGACCGCCAATGCCGGCGAGCGCGTCCGGCTATCGTTTGTGACCTTCAACCTCCAAGACGACTTTTTCTGCAACTACGACTCCGTGGAGGTGAACGAAGCTTTAAATCTCGTTCGGCGATGAGACAAGTCAAATGAAATATTTGTCCTTGCTAAATTAAACTACTGTCAATGCTACTGAATTACATTTGAACATTTTTCTTCCAAAACTGTCAAGCACCTGAGCGCACGCGCCCACACACGCACACACACAAACAGGCATATATGCATGTTGCTAATTCCATGTCAGAAATGTATCATTATTTCTGCACCAGATTTATGACAACACTAATGGACGGAGACTAGATCGAGTATGCGGGTCAGCAATTCCCCTGGACTTGACCTCCGACTCACAAGCAATGCGCGTGGTCTTCAACACTGATTCCTCCATAGCCTACACTGGCTTCAACGCAACCTGGAAATCTGGTCCGTCGTTGTTTTTTTTTTTAAACTTATTCTTTTCCTTCTTCTCGTCCTTCCTCTTCCTTCATGACTACCTTAAGTATTATTTGTTCTTTATTTTGTTTCTGTTATTCATTATTTCTTTCCTTCTTTTTTTTCCATCCTTCTTTGTTCACAGCAATCAAGCTTATAGGCGGGACAGCGCTTTATCACCAGCTAACGATACCATAATGATCAGCATCTTTAAAAAGAATTTTCGAGTAGATTGACCTACTGATCCTAAATGCATCGTTTGATCAAAAACACTCCGAACTTGAAATCTCGATTGATGAAAGGGCCGTCAGCAAATCATAAATTATGATATCTAGGAACCGAAATCTTGACCCACGGCTACAGTTGTTATCATTAAAGATTATTTGCACTTGTTGCAACATGTTGCCGTAGTTTCCCAAAACTATTCTACTCAAAATGATGAACAATAATGAGGAGTCGAGCTGGATAATGATGACCCGTTTCGAATACTCTCTCGTATCGTATGCTTTTTCCATCGTTAGTATCATGATTAATTTTATTAGTATTATCTATTCTTGATAAAGCAATCTTACTTAAGTCCAAAACGTAGACCACTTAGCCTTTTTCTTTCTTAAATTTGAGTGTAAAATTGGTTTGGGGACAAACGATTAATTGAGTGGCAAGCTTAAACAACAGTTGTTGTTGTGTATCGACTGTTGTCTGCTAACAGTATGCGAAAATGTCTACAACACGTGGTCGTGGGGTGGAGTCTTGAGTTCGCCATCATACCCAAACAGCGAACCGTCGAGAAAGGAGTGCTCCTACCTCATCGACATTCCCTGGCAGATGTACGTTGTTGAGCTGACCTTCACCAACTTCAACCTCGGCGTCACCAGCGGCAGCTGCACCAACGACTACCTTGAGGTTTGATCCACGCTCTTACACCGCAAAATAGATACATGGGGGTCCATCCGGCAAGAAAAACAAAATCTTGGTGGGTGGTCGGGTCCGAAAACATCAGACCTTTTTTTCCATTTTTTTTTTTTTCGGTTCAAATCACATTCCCGCTGTTTTATTTCTTTAAAAAAAAAAACGACCACAAGAAGCAGGATTTGAGGCCGCTCCTCACAGACATACCTGGCACGTGTTGTCAGCGGTGTGCCTACCCAGCTGTTTCCCAACCCCATCCCATCCCCGGCGACCAGAGTAGCTGGTTGTCAGCTTGTACCAGTTAAGGGTTAGTTGTGAACTATGTTATTTCCATTCTTCCAGTCTTAACTGCAGATAACCAGAAGTCTATATGAAGAATGGTACAGCGCATGCTGCTGGAACAGCAACAATAAAAATACATAAGAAACTGATTCGTTAAAACTATCGTTGTTTGGTCATAGAGTTAAAAAAAGACCCCCCTCCCCCCCAAAAAAAAAAATATCGAAAGAAACCCACACACAAAAACGATATATTAATATGTGTTTAAACTTATTTTTTATAAGTTTTTTGATAACCTTCAGGTTCGAGATGGCGCCGTGAAGGAAGCTCCGCTACTGGGTCGTTTCTGTAACAACACCTTGCCTCCAGTGCTGACATCCTCATCGAGTTCAATGTGGTTCACGTTTGTCTCCAGCGGAGTCTCAACAAACAGGGGGTTCAGGGCCACCTACGTCTGGGCAACTCCTAGTAAGAACAAATCTCTCAGTCCACTTACTTGTCTGCTTACCATACGGTTCGACGATGTGTGTGTCTGTCAGTTTGAGCCGTTGTCTGTCACTTTCGTCAACGGTCCGTCCAATTTTCTTTCCATTCTTTGACCGACATCACCATCTGTATGAGTAAGAAGCTACATTGTGGCACGTCGTAAATGTCAGCATAAAGTAAATCAGCATTTATAAAATTTCCATGCCACAGAGGTAACAGGGAGAGAACTTTAGCAATTACCACACAGTACATTTTACTTAGGTTGTCTCCCATAGATTGTTTCGCTGGTGATTTCATAATACCGAGAGTAATCAACTAATTTGATTTTTTAAAAAAAAAGCCGTAATATCGTCTTCTGAGGTGCGTAGTACCATCTACGGTTTGGGTGAATGATACTTAATTTATGTTTTAGTATTTTTTCAATTTTGATTATAATTACTTTTATTAAGAAATAAATGATATTAAAGTTCAGATAATTTTTTCGGACGTAGAAATAAACCACGAAAGAAAAGTTGAAAATTATTTTCTTAAGAACAAACTTAGAACGTTGACAGAAAAAATTTCGAATAAACATGTACCTGTCTTCGCCTGAGTTAAGAGAATCTAGTTTACTCGTAACACCTTTTGACTTTCTCACAGAATGTCCGGCTCAGACCCTGACAGATAGGACGGGAACAATCAAGTCCCTGCTGTATCCAAGCAACTACCCTAACTCAGCAGACTGCTCGTGGACAATCCAAGGCACCGGAAACGACATCATTGAATTGACCTTTAGCTCATTCCAGGTTGAGGGACCGGCATATTGGTGTTGGTGGGACTGGGTCAAGGTGTATGATGGCGACACACTTATTGGCACGTGAGTGGCTTCCCCTACCAACTTGTTATTGCCCTTTTTTTGATATTTTTATGTGTATTGTTGAGTTTGTTGCGTAGTGGCTGAATGTGTGTTGTGATTTACACCACTATTATCTACATGATATTTTTATTTAATTCGTCGTTCCGTTTTATTACTGCCAGTCCTTGCAGAGCGTGTGAGTATGGTTGTGATGTTGTGTAACACACGTGTTTAATTACATTAAAATTAAATTATTGGTTTCAAAGTATATTGCCCTCATTTTTGTGCTAGTTATTGCGGATCAACCATCCCTCAAGCAATCACGACAGAAAGAAACTACATGAAAATCTCCTTCCGCTCTGACTTCATTATTAACTTCCAAGGATTCCTTGCTTCTTATAGAATCTACGATCCTACTTCAGGTAATCTTGTGTCTCTTAAACCTCTCACTAAAACTTGTAGTGTAAAGCAAGATTTTTTTCAACTATATAACTAATAGTCGGAAGTCAACTTCATGTTGAAATGTTTAAACTCATCGGACCAAATATGTAAATGAAGCCAGTGCATATATGTATTATGCAGGCATCAGTATGTGTGTGTGCGTGTGTTTGACTGAATGAATATATTCTTATAGCTGGTTCAAAATACCGAAAAAAGCTATTTTATGAAATCGTGCTTTAGTATAAATTTTTTTCCTGAAATTAAGACTTTAGTTTTTAAAGCGGGTTTCAATTTTTATTTTCAGATGAACTAAAAAAACAGCATGGTAAGTATGTTTCATGAGATAGTAGGTAAACAATTTAATTTCTAACAGTTGTATAACAAATAGTTTTCTTAAAAGTCGATTTTTCTTGCTATTCCACCAATGTTATAAAGCTCTTATATTGATTAAGGGTCTGGATATTTCTAACTTTCTAAAGTAAAATACTGAACAATTTAGCAGCAGCTAAGTTGGTGAATATTGTTTATAAGCTATCGAGAAGTAAATGGCGCATCTTAATAAGAGAAGAAACAATAAATAAAATGTGAAAAACTGCAAGATGTGTATTTTCCGGCGTTTTTGTTTTGGATAAAAATAGTGAAATAATTATACCAACTTTTTAAAATCAAGCGCATCCAAATTTTAATCAGAAATTGTTATAATGGAAGCTTCGAAAAGGTCTTTATTGCAACCAGCTTCAAGTTCAAAGATTAAAAATTGTCACAAGGGGCTGAAATGTTCTATGTTCATAAATTAACTCATTATTAATACAAGCATGTAACAGGGATTTACATCACTTTTATAACATTCTTTTTAGCTAAAATGTTCCAAAGTGCATTTATGTACACAATACAGAGACTGCTTGTGAATAACAGCCTGGACATTAAGTAGGACCATTAAATCACGAGAATCTTCTTTTATGGCTGACATAAACAACAGCCAACAATTCATAGCTATATGTGACAGTTTGGTAGAGGTACCAGGTTTACCATGCAAGATCAAGGCTGTGGGCAAATATCTGGTGCCGTCGTCGTCGTCGTCATCATCATCATCATCATCATCAACAACAACAACAACAACAACAACAACAACAACAACATCATCATCATCATCATCATCATCATCATCTGTGAAAAATATATCGTAAAGTTATTTTAAATTTCAGATCTGTATCCATTTGGACTGTCTAATATGGACACTCCACTAGGGGACAAACGGGATAACAGTGTGGAAGTGTTCATCAAGACAGGATTTCCGGTCCGAAACACCATTCAAAAATACTTATACGTAAGTACACTCCCCTGAGTAACTCGTCAGGCTGACTGGAGTACATAATTATCGTCGGCTGGTCTAGCATGGTGACAGTTGCATCACACTACAGGGATGAAGTATAGGCCTCATGCTTCGCTCTGATTCGAATCAAGCACAAGAAAACTGCAGAAAATGTTTATTCTCCTTTCTAGGCGTTAAATACAAATTTTGAAAAAAAATATGCCTGCCATAATGTTCCACGTCACCCTTTGCTTACATAAGTAGACTGAATTCTATTTTCGCTGCATCATATTTCGTCAAACAGTCGTCGGCATAACACCCAATAGCAACAGGCTTAGTGTTTAGCAAACAAGAGTTGATAATGCATGAAAATGCAGTCAAGAAAGTCAAAATGTCGAAATAAGAGGAGTTTTATTTAATAATTTAATAATCTCACGTTACCACGTTTGTCTCACTATGGAAATAATAAGTTCCATTCAATAAAGAATAAAGACGAAGATTAACCCAGTGACTGTCGGTGTCAATGATGTTGTTACAATGATATTAAAAAACGAAAGGTTTGATATCATTTTTTGCAGGTGGGAACCAACGGGCTGGTGAGTTTCAGGAATTCTGACAGGGGCAAGAGTCTGAAGTTCAAGAGTGAAAAAATGCAGGTCCTACCATTTTATTCAGACATCGACACGCAGAGGTCTGACAGTAGTAAGTTCAAAGCACCCGACATTGGAAAGAGTATTAATTACATCCAGACAAACAGTGAAACAAAAATTTAAGAAATTACAGGTCAAAAAAAAAGGTAATCTGAAAGGCAGAAGACACCCAGATATCAATACAGAGCAGGACAAATATATTTTATTAAAGTTTAACCTTCTAAAGAGATATTCTTATCTTAGAAATTTGGAAATATGTAATCTGAACACTCAGTAATATAGTACGCCTAAAGCTTGTGGGTAACAGATATACAAAGGACATTCAATTTTTCAAAAATTATTTCATGGAGTAAAAGCACAGTTTAACCTCACATCTTTTGGCGGAGTGTCATCCTATTCAGTCAATTTAAGAGTGTTTCCGGCATACCCTTACAATGCTGCTCTTTCCTGTTTGTTTAGGTGTTTTTTATCATCTGTATACAAACAATCGCACCATCTTAAACAAGGCCAGCGCACAAGTGAGGGAGTTCACACAGCACAAGGACTACACAGCCAGCCTGGTCATTGTAGTCACGTGGTATCGCGTGTCTCATAAGTCCAGCAAAAATCCGAACGTATGAATACTTTTTAAGCAAACCTAAAAATTGTATTTCATATATTTTGTGTTTAAATATTCATCATTAACTTCAAACACTTTCTTTCAATACTTTTCGTTTCATTAGATGCAATAAATAATCTGATAAATAAGTTTTTACTAGAAATTGATTAATGTTAAATGACAAAAGTTCGCATGTGTTATCCGTGCATAAAAGTGCCCGTATGTATATATCATGAACTGTGCAAGAACTTTGTTTACAATATATATATATTATATGAGAATTTATTAATGACTATGATTAATATGTCTTTTTTCAGTCGGAATACGCCACTTTCCAGCTGGCTTTGATCTCCAACGGCAGACTGTCGTTCGCTATCATAACCTGGCAGTGGAACCAGATGAAATGGAACCACATGAAGTCTGAACCTCTGATCATTGGCTTCTCCAATGGCGATTCGAACGATGCCATCTTGTCCGAGTACTCCGACACCAGCGTCGGCTACAAAAAGATGGACAAGATCATCGGCAACACAGGTAACATCAAACCTTAAGGCTTATGACACACCCGTCTCCTACCCTATTCATGCTGTCACCCACGGCGCACGTCTTGACCAGAAACAAACATGTTAATTAAATACGATGTTTATCTCGTTTTTTGAAAGAGCTTAAACGTTGCACCCATTAGTTGATGAGAAGCATATCAGTTGCTTCTGGAGTCTGCAATGAAGAGCTGATGGCAGCTAATGACCGGTCTGTTTTGCAGGTCGTTACGGGATGCAGATTTACGAAGTAGGAGACAAAGAAAGTCCAGATCAGATTTGCCAGGACTGGTACGACCGCAACCAGCCCAAGGACGCCGAGCGCCAGAAGGGCTTCAAACGTCTGCCCCAGTGTCCGTGCAGCTGGTGGTACCTGTGGGGCAACTGGGAGTGGTCTCGCTGGACGAATGACTACACTGGCATCTGCTACCGAATGAACCTCGGCAACTCTCGGTCCGTGTACCCGTATGGAAAGGTAATGTGCAGTATGAACATGCCTATTCTGAGCTTTCGTTTGGTAACATGGACGGTACCTAAATTTTTTCCGGTATATGAAATGGACTTTTATAGGAAGAAAGTGAACGAAATGTACCCTTTCATTACGCTCTGTAAAAAAAAAAAGCGATGTTATGCAACTAGATTCTATTGCTATTTGTCAGCAATCATTGCATTTTACAGCAATACTGATAAGGTTTCAAATCTTCCGTAACGCTACAACTAAATTATCGAAAATTATATCATGCACGAAAGGAGAATGTAGATTATTAGACATCACAGTAATGAAACTTTGTTATGGAAACTTAATTCCATGTTGAAATCTATTTCATTGGCCAAATCTGCTCTGTAGGAATGCTGCTACACCTGGCCGTATTGGTGGTGGTGGTGGTGGTATGTTCCTTGGGGTCAGTACATCTCAGGCGGCCCCAACGCCGGCTCGTCCATTGCCTACAACCCAGCCTACTGGTCCCTGACCGCCGACTACCTGACGGAGGACAAAGATGCCCACGATATCTGCTGCTACCAAACTACGTCATACGAGTACTGCGACATGTACTACAGCCTCCGGCCAGTGGGCGAGTGCACTACGAGAATCCCTTTCAGGTTCTGTAAGTAGCTTGTGCTTGCCAGTGATATTCTTTACACGATACCGATGCTGGTCAGGACCATGATCACTCGACAGACTTGCAATTTTTTTATTTATTTTGTTTAAATTTCGTTTTTTGTCTTCATGTTTCTTCTTCCTTGATCAAGTTTTTCTTTCTCTCCGGATTTTGTAATAATTACTACACATCTTTATATGAATCAATTCTGATTTGGGATAGAACTAAATTTACAGGTCATAATGATGTGGTTACTGAAAGAATTGGTGCACAATTGATGATGGATGATGATGGATGATGATGATGATTATTGTGGTCAGCGTTCACGTGGGGTGACCCTCACATAAAGACGCTTGACGGAGGCGAGTACACGATGAACGGCTGGTGCGAATACACCATGATCATCATCAGGACTGCGAGCACCAGTTTCACCCTGCAAGGTCGCACAGGACTGGCGGAGACGGAGAACGGCACGCTGACCAACGCCACGGTCTTCACGGCCTTTGGCGCCGAGGAGAACGGCGTGCGAGTCTTTGTCGAGCTCCAGAACGGCACGAACGGTGAGTAGAGTTTACTCGCCATGCGTTCTCTTAACGACCTCCTTCACAGGACACGTTGTGTACTAGGTTACGACCACTTCAAATCTTTTATTGGGTCTTTATGTACAAATTTGCAATATATTGTTCAGGATGTGTCCTATCAAGAAAGCATTTACCATCTTTTACGCACTTTTTGAGCTTAAATGGCTTAACATTTACAACTAATGTACAATTTTTAACATTCAGAAATATTAAAGGCATTGCATGCACAGATAAAGACACTCCCTCAAGTTCATCAGACAGTCCATTTGGAGAAGAATTTATTTTTCGAGTGATGGCCGTCTCTTACTCGACAAATACTAATCCCACAGGGACACACTCTCTCTTTCTTTCACATACATTACACCTCATCTATACATTTCAAATGCACTATTGACTGAGTGTGTGGACATACCCAAATACATATTCAAGCATACACACATACATTCACAGACAATCGAGGACTCATTTAACAGTTAGAAACCTTACTACAACGGAGCTTTGGCAAAGACAACGAAATAATTTATGACTAGTTGTCTTGGTTATGCACTGCGCTCAGTATCTTGATAAAAAAATATTTTCCTCATTCCCAACCTTTACAAAAATACTGACTGGGTAATAATTTATTATGCTTTGTACTTAGTGTAATCTTGTGCTAGGCATTTACCTTACTTATCAATCAATGTGTAAATGTGATTTTTCTGTTTACGCGTACCGTTGGACGTTTGATGCTCTCTGCCATCGCTTAACACTCTGCTCCTTGTCTTTGACAGGTATGATTATTTACGGCAACGATACAGATTACACAAACAGCTTCAAGGAAAAACAGAATCAGACTATCATTGAGACGGAGGACTACGCGATTAAAAATGATGATGGCAAACTGGTTATCACTTTCTCCTCCAGTAAGTCCCTTAGTTTTCTAAACCGTCCACTTCTTTTCATAATTAAAAAAATTCAAGAGACAAAAAGAATGAGACACACTGTGACCAAAGCCACTGTTTCTACTGTTGAACCATCACAAATGATATTTTCCTCAATAATTTGGTGGGGTAGACAAATGAAATGGCTCCCTTCAAATGTGATTTAAATGTTACCAATGACTGAACTTGTTGCTCAAAACGTGTGTTTTCATTTAATTAAGAAGCTCGGCAAACGAACTTTTGAAACTGCGTTGTAAGAAATGCTACTAATAATAAATTTATGAGGTCGTGGCTCCAGACCAAACATCATCCATTGTGAGGTCAGCGCTAACTAATGGCAATAATTATAGTGATTATTCCCCTTTGCTATGCGAGGGACTTAATATTTGTCTTATCCTCGTGGGGCAACAGACATCGGACTGACCATCTCAGTCGGCATCAAGGCTCTCGACATATCCGTGTCCATGCCGGAGGACTTTGGAAACCAGACAAGCGGGCTGCTGGGCAACTTCAACGGCGACAAGACTGATGACTTCCGGTTCCCGAACGACACGCTGGTCGGAAGAAACCTGTCGGACCGCCACATCTACGAGAAGTACGCCCCCTACTGTGAGTATCTGCCTTCTCTCTCCCTCTCGTTCACTCATACATGCACAAAAACACTCACTTTCTCATTCTTAGAATTTTAGATGCAATTAACTAAAGCTAGGAAATTATTTATTTATGTATAAATAGAACCACACCTCTCCGACATGTACAGGAGAGAAAAGATATTTCCAAATCATGGACAAACAGAGGAAATAAGATGTACTGAACAAACATGCAAACTTGTAAATCGTCACAAAAACATCATCACAAAACGATGATGATAGTGGTAGTGATGATACTGACGACAACGACGACGACGATCATGATGATGGCTTTTGGTGATATCCCCTGGATTAGCCTAAAATCTGTAGAACGATAATAAAATAAGTAGAAAAAAATTCTTTAATAGCTATAACTTAAAATATAAAAGTATGAGAGACCCTGAAGTGTTCAAGCTTTTTACATAAATCATCTCACTTGACTATAGAACCTTAATTAACTAGAGCTCGTCACCTGACTAGAAATAATCTCATGCAACAGCTGCTCACACGACTCGTGATTCTTACCACCGGCTTAGAAACGCTTTGATTTTTGACTACATCAGGGGTCGTCACCCAAGACAATACTGTAATGAGGTACCCGCCCAGGAAAGGACCATCTGACTATTGCCACCCGGAGTTTGTACCCATCTTTTTGGACGAGCAGCCAAAGGACTTGTTGAAGGCCGCCAACGACCTCTGCGGGGAGGCTGTCGCCTGCATCTACGACTACGTCGCCACGGGAAGTCGAGCCGTCGCCAGCGCCAGCAACTCCACCGCTAGCGCCGCCGACAACCGCGAAAAAATCAGCAGTGAGTAGACAGCGAGACATTGAATATCAGCGCACTTTATCTCCTGAGACATTTGCAATTTTTAGGAAGTTTTTTAATTCAAACTTTTCATTTTTGAAATGTTCTGTTATGTTTATTATAGTATGTTTATACACTAATATGGGTGTGTACATTCAAACACATTTGGATAGAAGTGGTCGATTACGAGTTGTTTGCGCCTGGCTGCACTTACACACTGCTGCTCACAAACACTCGAAAGATGATCTGCTCCTACCAATGGAGGTAATGCTGCGCTACTAACTCAACTAGATAGCCTATAGGAGGACGAGGCCAGGAGGAACCTATGCAAAGGAACACATCAGGAAGACCTGCTGCCGGTGCCCTCCGCCTGTGTAACTAGCGAGGTCTTTGCCGTTTGTATGATTGCAGAAAACACAGTCCCAACGCTGGGCATCAACGGCAACTTTACAGTGGATGAGGGAACGGCTTTCACATTCGACCTCGCGGGTAATGACCCTGACGCGGGCGACGTTCTGCGGTACTTCGCCGTCACCAATGGAAGCGGCACGGTGCAGCTCAACCCCAACACGGGCATCGTCACTGTAACGGCCAACTCCTCCATCCCCGTCAGCATGTCGTAAGTCAGAGTCTCTCGTCATGTCAGCTTAGATTCTCGTGTGTGTCAGGGTCACTCCTCATAATAAGCTCGGTCCCTATGAAGACAGGATCTCTCGGCGAAATCCCCCTCGTGTCAGGGTCACTCCTCGGACGCAGCCTCTCTCCTCAAGTGCTTCACTTACCACACCTATTCCTTCTATTGTGTCCCAGGTGCATTAACAACCATATCAGGGAGCTTTTGATGTCTACAATTCACGCAGGTTTTATTCTAAAATGAGGATTTGTATGTTAGGTAGATGAAGTTTTAGAGGGTTTTATATCACACAGGTACAATTTTAGAACAATGCACGAGCTCTTTACGCGGTCTGCAACACTTAGCGTCTGTCACCAGTTCAACGAGCATTGGTCATTCTGGATTCAGCTCTCGTCTCCGGAAAGCTGTTTTTTCTGCAAATGGCATCTGCTTGCAGAGCTGGCTGCTTCGCCGAGCATAGTAGTAAACCTCTTCATTCACGTCTAGCTTCACTCTTCCAGCTAGTCTCCTTACGCCAATGCCGTTATTCTTCCGTTATGTCTACTAAGCTTCACTCTGATCACAACTCATTCGTTGCGTCAGGGTTCAACGAGGTCAAATTCCCCTCGTAAGCATGGAAATTCACAAATTTCAAAAAATCATTAAAAAAATAACTGTAAGAGATAGAAAAAATTTCAATAAGAGATCAAACTGTGTGAAACAAAAATGTTTACATTTAAATCCTGCATGAACAGTCACTTATTAGATAATCCAAAGCAAATTAGGTAGGTGAAATTGAATTTTGTTTAAAAATTCACTCAGGGTTGCACAGGATATATCACGCTAGCACAAGTTACACCTCCAGGAAGCACACTTTGATAACCGCATATAAACTTGAAATGAATAAAGATTGTTCTTGTCCCAAAAAAAAAATCAGATTAATGCATTTAATAATATTATTATCGGTACGCTAAGAAGGTACAGAGCCGCGCGAAGATAATTCACTACGGAGCACCGAGTGCCTGCGAAGCAAATTTTCAGAGGTGTTTTTAAAAAAAATTATATCTGGTAAACTACAAAAAAGACAAATATATGTGATACGCCGTTTAAAATGACATTTTAAAAACATTTGCATGGTGTTAATTTCAAGAATTATAGGTTCTGATTTCTTGTAGTAAGCTAGCATCAAAGAAAGTAACTGTATGGGGCAAGGAATTCCAATCCTGGCGAGGAATGTCACAACTCAGAAATTAAGAAAATTTTTTTACATAATATATACAAGCATAAAGTACCAAACAAGATCATATTTTATTAGAAGATACATTAGAATTTTAATATTACTTACTGGTTTCTTCTCATTTTCTGTTGTTTGAGTACAAATCCACGTCAAATCGAGTAACCCGCAACGAATGTCAATATGGCGCTCAAGTAAACAAAACATAGAGTGGAATTTACACGAGTAACACCCGATTGGTTGATGTTTTCACCTTGTAAAGGGAAGTAATTGTTGGAGGAACAAGTCCTAAAGGTTCCCGTGTTTTCTCCCTTGCGGGTTAATAGCAGGCACTGAGCGGACTGAATCTCTACTCCTCATCCCGAGGTCTTGTGCTAGTAGTAAAGACTGGCAGGTGACAAAAAATGACTACTTGTTCTACTAATTGTTCACTGGTTCACTCTGACAGTTTATTGAACGGTAGAACAAACACTTGAGAGGAGTGCGTGCGTGCATGCATGTATGTGTGTGCGTGAGAGAGAGAGAAGGAGTTCCTAGTGTATGTAGGTGTATTATAAATTCGCAGACACTCGTCCTACTGTTTACAGGTTCTACGTGGAGGACTCAAGCAACGTTCAGTCGCCGATATACGAGGTTCCCATCATCGTCTGTAACCGAACGTGCAACACACGTGGCACGTGCGACTTTACACGCCTCACGGTCTCCTCTTCATCGCGAAACTTCTATTATGCCGGCTGTAACTGTCATCCAGCTTGGACAGGTATGTTGCAAGCAGACATTCCATATTGTTTAGCATGTTGTCAATAATAACATAGCAGATTGCAATATATCAATGATAATAAGTACTATAGACTTTTAACCAGCACACGTGGCAAGAACACATTTTGACAAAATTTAAATATTAACTAGGTTATCGTCTTTGTAATTGGTTCAACTAAAGTATCGAATCGAGTTAATGAGCTATAGAAGTGAAATATTTCTTGAAATAGCCTGTCATATTTTTATATATTCTATCAATCAACGATAAACCCCAATTGTCAATGTAAATTATTCTTGATACTTTTCATTGACATCTTCATAACACATTACCCGAACATTGAAAATGTGTGTGTCCTCCATGATTGTTATACTAAACAAGTATTTAATCACATTATCACGTGGGTGCAGGCGATGATTGTAGCAGAGACTTTGACGGGTGTGCGGCCAACCCGTGCAGTGCTCAGCAGACCTGTACAGACGTACCCGCCGCAACTCAAGAGACTACCAATGCTTCATTCACCTGTAGCAACTGTTCATCTGGCTATATAAAAGACCCGAGCGACCAGACCAGGTAGGTAGCTGAAACACAAATATCCAAACTTCCTTCGACCAGTAAGCAATGACATTTAATCTTTACTGCACGTGTTCCAAACTTTCGCCCCAGATTTTTGATAAATATGAAACGAAGTAAGCTACTTTTTTTATCAACATCGTTATGTATAGTTTTCTTAAAAAGCAGCAGTCAGCAGTCGTTGCAAAATTTTGTTTACCAGCAGATGGAGCTGTGCAGATGTTGTAGCGTTACTCGGCTTCTGTCGTCTGCTTACTACAAACTGACAAGTTTTAACCGATCCTAATAACAAATGATAAGTGTCCCTATCATCCACTTCATTAAAGGCAGTACATTAACGGCACACAACGCCACACCTGCCACTGATTTCAACGTACTCAAAAACAAATCCCTAAAATATCACCCAGTTCATTGAAGACAGTTCACTGATGGCTACAATCCTTATCCCCACTCAGAACTGTGAACACTGGACACCACCATAGCCTCACTCACCTTCCCAGACCGCAGTGTCATCGACGTCTGACGATACTCTAACGGAAAGTTCTACAGTCGGTGTTCTACCATGATGGGGTTAGGCTATAGGACAAAAATAAAAGGACAACTTGGAGCCAGGCTCATGACATATTCCCCCTCCCACCACAGAAAAGCAAAGATTACATTATGTTTTCTTTGTAATAGAAATTCTGATGTGGAAAGTGCAACAAGTTTGTTTTTTCCTACCAGCTGGAATTGTCTTGCTAGTCATAAACAACGAGACACTTTTAGAGGCTTACTAGGTGTTCTACAGCTACGAGTTAATATTCAGCCAGAATAAATGTATTATTTCGATCCACCGAATTTTAAACTTTTCTTAACTGATCACAAATAGTCAAATGTTAAACTTTTTCTAAACAAATGCGTGAACATTTGTGCATGATGAACATGCACACCAACCTCCAAGTTAAGAGGATATCTTAACAGGACATTCTCAGAACACATACATGTTGAAGTTGAATATGTTCAATATGTTGAAGGGCATTAAAAAAAGACAAGAAAACTTAGTCGCTTTATTCTGATCAGGACATAGTAATCTACGAAGTCTGTAGGAAGGGATTGTTGACTCGGATTAAGGTTTATAAAGTTCAGGGGCCAAAGGGCATTTGCGAGCGTTTCTTGAACTTTTGTGCCTTATACGTATCTTTAAGCTAGCACTTGTAACTCTGCATGTAACATCTGTTTACAATGTAAGCTGCTGTGTCGTGATACAGCGTATGTTGCTGGCTCGGCGTAAAAAAAATGCCTCCTTCCCTTTACCTTTGTAATATTTGTAACTGAGCACATAATTTCCGTTGTAGATTATCAATGTTTGTCATTCGCCAGAGTATGGCTGTGACCTTTATGGTTTTGTATCACTACAGGTGTCTTGACGTCGACGAGTGTAACGGCACAAGCAGAGTGTGCTTCGGAGACAACGCCACGTGTGTCAACACGCCAGGGTCATTCCAGTGCACGTGCGGCTCGGGATACCGCCTCAAGAGCGATGCGCGCACGTGCGAGGACATCAACGAGTGCGCGGAGCATTTGGTCACGTGCGAGCAGCAATGCGTCAACACCAACGGCACCTACCGGTGTGAGTGTTACGCGGGCTACAACATGACGAGCAAAGGTAAACTGCCAGAACGTCTCGGTTACCCTGGTTACATCACATGTGGCGATTTGCCCCTTTCATCTTAAGTAACCTTCAGATTTTTTTAAAATAACTTTTTGATGGTGGAGAAAAAAGGTGATAATTCACTTACATAGACACTCTAAGGCAACTTGCTCTTCCGTCCAGCAGATCGCCTCCTCTCATGTTTGACTCTTTGCTGATGTTTTGCACGTGTTAGGTCAAAACACATCAAATGGTCTCTTGATTAACTGGGAGGTGACTTAAGAACAGAAGCTACTGGTCTTCTAGCCTCACTATTCTTTCTCGCAATAAAACATTCTTCATTCTTAGTGTTAACGATTAACAATATTTTTTTTTAAAAAACCCTCAAATTTTTTTAAAATACATTGCAAAAAGTATACGAGGAATATTAACTGGTATGTAGCTTATACAAAACTTTTTGTATATAAACTAAGTGGCTTTATCAAGCAAACTCAAAACGTGTGCCTAAAATGTAAATGTACGATGCACACTACTACACTCGTCTCTGTCCTTTCTTTAGGCACGTGCGAAGCGGATGCCAGCACAAACGAAACGTGCAGCAGGGCGGGCTGCGCTCAGGGCTGTACCAGCAGCAACGGTGTGGCCTCCTGCTTCTGCAACGCCGGCTACGTCCTGGTCAACACCACGGCCTGCGTCGACAAGAACGAGTGCAGCGAGGGTCTGTGCAGCCAGTCGTGCACCAACACCGTGGGCAGCTTTGTCTGCACGTGCTACCCGGGTAACCTCCTGGGCAGCGACGAACGCACGTGCGAACCTTGCCCCAGCATGCAGTACGGCGAGAGTTGCAGCAGGACCTGCCAGTGCAACGGGAGGGGGATCGCCTGCAACCCTGTCTGGGGGTGCGAGTGTCGGACCGGCTGGCGCGGCACAGGGTGTGAGGAGGACATCAACGAGTGCGTCGAGACACCCGACATCTGCGATGCCAAGGTGTGCCGGAACCTTAATGGCTCCTACGCCTGCGACTGTCCCACCGGTTACACTGCCAACTCTTCTTCTGACGCATGTCAAGGTAGGCCAACCATGAATGTCATTTGAAGCACCTTTTTGAGAACACCTGTGAATCCATTAGTCACATTTACTTTTTTGATAATGTATGGTTACAAAAATCCCATAAGGCGCTTTGTAACCGGGTACTTGTCGAAAATTCGACGACTTTGGCAAAGTTGTGTGTGCAGGTCACACGAACAACCTGTTTGAGAGCAGAAGCTTCGGGCATCATAATTTTACTCAGCATGATGAAATTTTAATGTTTCACAATATATTATTAATTCATTGATCAATATCAGAGAACGAAAGCTTCGGATATTTAATCCTGTGTCTAGTTAAGAAGGAAATGTCAAGTCGGGATTTCCGACAAACCAGGGCTAAAGTATTCGCTTTCCACCGCCGCTATTCTGAGGTTTGACGGTCAAAGGTTCTTAACACTTCTCAGGACAATGAACACTGTATGTCACACGCGTTGCAGGGCTGGCTGTGAGTTTTTCTTTGAACTGTCTCTGGTATTTTTTTTTCCCTTTACCTTTTTCGTCTTTCCGTGAAGAATCATCACTAGGGGGAAGAACTGTCCAATGAAATTAGTAAACCATCCATACAGCCTGTTAAGCAAAGCACGATTTGTTACCATAACGACTGGAATAGTTTGCTGTGATCGCATCCTCTATGGCCGGAGACATATTTGATGTGAGTTGATTGCATTGTTACAGACATCGACGAGTGCGCTTCTGCCCTTCTCAACACCTGCGGCCAGAAAGAGGAATGTAGGAATGCCCCGGGTACCTACAGCTGCGTATGTAAGCCTGGATACCGCCGACAGAACGGAAATTGTACAGGTGAGCAGCATAGGAGAGGTGATTACATGTTAAAGAGACTCCTCTTGTCTTGGACGCCTTAGTTTAACCCATCCTGTTCTTTTGTACCAAATATTATATCTAATAACAGCCACAATTTTATTAATGCCACCACTTTATTTTTAAAATAAGCTTTGAATCACTAGGAATTAATACAATAAAATCCATTTGACTAGAAAAGTTTAGTTATTAAAAAAAGGTCAAGGGTTAGGAGAGTAAAGTAGGCCATGACACTTATAAGGAACCGGAAAATGGGTCTAGGATAAAGGTTTTGGTTAGAGTTGGGTTTATTTTGGTTTCAGGGTTTATTTTCTGGCGTCCATTTCATACTATTTAAATGCACAGGAGCATTCCACCCACTCCCAATAAAAGTGGTTCTAAATCAAGAAAGCCCACACAACATATGCCTTTTTTCTTTACAAAGAACCAAATTAATATGATCAAGCTCACGTGGAAAGATTTAGAGAAAAAGTGAGAGGTGGGTGGGTGTACATTGACATTCCCTTTTCTTAATGGATTTTACATGCGATTGCTTCAGACATCGATGAGTGCGCGGGTGTGGTGAAGTGTCAACAGTCGTGTGTCAACACTGAGGGCTCCTACAGCTGCGAATGTCAATACGGGTACACCGCCAACGTCGACCGTACTTCCTGTTACCAGTGTAAGTTATCTCCCTTCCCCACTAACTTCGAAGCGGTCCGGTGGCGCAACGGTTAGCGCTGTTAGCGCCTGTCACCAATTCAGTGAAGGTTGGCTGCCCAGAGTTCATTTCTCGTCTCGGGCACGCTGATCTTTCTCTGCACGTGGCATCTGTTTACAGGGCTGGCCGCCCTCCGTAATATAGCCTTAGTGGCTGACACGGCGTAAAACACCAATCCCCCCCCCCCCCACTAACTTCGAATGGGATAGAGACATCATTACTTCTTGGTTATTTCATTGTCGAGGAGCACAGCAAGGAGGGTTTTCATTCCAAAAATGACTCTTCGTACAGAATCTTAAAGAATAAATGCGCCGGTGAAGAAAGTTCTCGAAAGCTTTGCCCCAAAAGTGCTGAGCCGTTCCATCTTGGACATTCAGCTAAAGGGATGAGTAGAATTCTTGATTCAATGCATTTGCAAAGCGTTAGCCACTTCAGTTCCGGTATCTGGTCAGTTAATTAATCACTTGATTGTTTTGACAGCCGAGGATGTGTGTGCCAAGGCCGAGCAACTGCACTGTGACCAGGGCTGCACGCTGGACAGCAAGGACCAGCCCTACTGTCTCTGTAACTCAGGCTACAAGTTGGCCTCAAACGGCCAGACATGCGTAGGTGAGGATCATGATATGTGTGTGTGTGTTTGCACTTTATGTGTGTATATATATATGTGTGTGTGTGCTGTATTCCTACAAAAACGAGTGATCTGATCAAGACAGATGATGGTGATTGATGCCTTTTGATTAATACGTACACAAAATGTGTCTTACTGTCGTTTATTTTAGGAGGCTGGTATATAATTACACATTATCGCTCAGTCGCATTCTAGAACTGCTACAGAACTTTCACAAGGTGTCTGCTGACAGCCACTACATCACAGCCATTATCAACTTGTTATATATTTCTGGCACCATACAGCACAGTTCGCGAACTTCCCAGACCTGACTTGTCGAAGGTTTGAGTCGGACGAAAGATGTTATTGACCCTTGCCTTTCAAAACTTTTGGTTCCAGATATTGATGAGTGCACAGAAGGCAAAAGTGGCTGCTCTCACCTCTGTGTGAACCTGATACCGTCTTTCACCTGCTCATGCCCAGTCGGAATGAAGCTAGACAATGACCAGAAGACCTGTATAGGTGAGATTTTTCAACAGATTTTGAGCAAATAAAAGTGTGTAACAAATACGTGCGGTTACATTGCAGGAAAACATTTCAGCTAAATCTATTCTGCCCCGTGATACAGGTCACAGTATTTAACTAACACGCTCGTATGTGCGCGATTAATTAAGTTTTTTTCTCTATAAGTTTGTCAAAGAGCGAAGCGAAATTATATGCATTATGCATATTTCTGTCGGGTACTCTATATGGGTATCCACGATTGGATGATTTTGTGTGTATGCATGTGTGTCTCCATTCTTCTCTCTCCTTCTGTGTGCGTGCATGCATTTGTGTGTGTGTGGTGATATTGAGGATCAATATACGTGTGTTAACACCTTTGCATCGTCTGGCAGCATGCCCGGCTGGGACATACGGCGACAACTGTGCAAGCACCTGCACGTGCGGGACTGGCTCCAGCGGCTGTAACGCCGCCACAGGGTGCGTGTGTAAACCCGGGTGGACGGGTACCAACTGTGACCAGGACATCAACGAGTGCAACACGGTGTCCGTGCTGGAGGAATGTCGTCAGCGCCAAGCGGATTGCCTCAACTTCCTGGGAGGCTACCGCTGTCAGTGCCCCACAGGCTACACCACAGACCAGAGCAACATCTGTCGTGGTAAGCTCAAAGGCCTTTAAAAGATTTTTGTTTTAGCGCTTGATTTTTTTTACGTTGAATTGCAGGCAGTTAAGACACGTATATGTGTGACCCAGACATATTTAATGTTCTATACTTTGTATTTGGTATAACTTTCAAGCCCTTATCTCTGGATAAAGTTTTTTTTCGCTAAAATTAAAGCTCTTTTAACGAATGTAGTCAACTGGATTTTTATTTGTACTTTGGTGAGTAGTCTATGAAGAAAATACAAAATTTCAGAAACCCGTTGCACAACTTTCCAACCCTACAAAGGTTTGTAAAGATGCGTTATTCACAATCGCATTTCGTTTCATAACAAAATGTAAAATTCAGTTTTGAAAACGTCTATCGTCTCACAGACATCAATGAGTGCGCCAGCAGCCCCAGTCCGTGCGGTCAGATCTGTGAGAACTCCCCCGGCAGCTACCGTTGTCTCTGCAACACCGGCTTCTCCATTAACGCCACATCTCAGCAGTGCGTGGGTAGGTAACCATGGAAACGAGTGGTGACGTTAACTAATGGCGGTTGATGTTGTGTCACTGTTGGAACACTGTGACCATGGACGTCTATAGGTGGACTGCTGTCTGTCTGCCAAGACCAACGCTTAGCCTCTTGCGAAGTTCTCCACTGTTAGTCTCGGCG
>SRHC01003126.1:0-12717 GCA_004794325.1 Pomacea maculata
CCATGATACGGATTTTGCGCGTTATAAGACCCCATCATCATCATCATCATCATCATCAATCATCAATCATCAATCATCAATCATCAATCATCAATCATCAATCATCAATCATCCATCATCCATCATCCATCATCAATCATCAATCATCAATCATCAATCATCAATCATCATCAATCATCATCAATCATCATCATCATCAATCAATCATCATCATCATCATCATCATCATCATCATCATCATCATCATCATCATCATCATCATCTGCCGGAGTTAGCGGCTTGACTACAAGTCCATCTGTCTCGTGTCTATACCTCGAAATTCAAGATAGACAATAACGATAATATGAATATAGCAGTGACAATAACTTTTATTACTATACTACTGTAATTCGTAAAAGCAGCGCCATACACTATAGTAATCACTCAATAGGAACAGTGTAATTGCAGCCAGAACATACCACGAGCAGCAGATTCTACACTCAGTCTAAACAACAGGTTACAAAGTTCTACAGTCAATGTGAACCTCAGACAACATCCAAGTGACTAAACTAAAACCCAAAGTACAGAGCCACTCACCAGCCGCAAGAAGACAGGAGAAGACAGTCACTAGGAGTATCGCCTGCATTGTCCTTGTCTTTCTCTTGCTTGATGTCGCCCGGCGCTGACTGGCTTTGGGGTGGAGCTTGGTGGTCTTTTATTTCCTCCACCCTAGTAACTACACATGTTGACACACACTGTAACCATGGTGGGTTGCTATGTACTACAGAGGACCTGTGCTGATTGGTATTTAGCAAGTTATTGTGTCACACTTGTACACCTTGGCAATGTTGGGGTATGGTTTGAGGGATCATTGAGTTATTATATATTTCTTCATTACATTATATTTTTAGCGTTCAGAAATAGTTTCTTATTTATTTTTCTTTGTGATATGTTAGCTGGTTATATTGTATCTTTGCTTAATTCTTTGTGAATATAGAGAGTAGGTAGTAGGCACTCAAGAAAATTAAATGAAAAGGACGTAGCACTGAATATTTTGAATATATATTTTTGCTATAATAGGGAATTGACAGTGTACTTGATCACTTATTCATCTCTTTCCGTCTCTGTTGTTTCCTACCTGCTCGCTGACTCTTCTACCCGAAAAACCTAGCCTTATAATACCCCATCTTAAGCACTTAGCTGTGTGTTTAAAATTTCTGGGTAGGGGTGGCGACGTCCCTATGTGTCTGGTGCTCCCAGTAGTCACTACTGCAGTGAGAAGCCTTTACTGAAAATCTGGTCTCTAGACGCTCTCTGCATGTGACACCTGTTCTCAAAACCTGGGTGTCAGAGGTTTTCACTGGGTACTCTTGTTTACCAAAAGGTTGAGGAACTTTCCTCCTAAATCAACCAACCAACCGTTTTGTGATTGCCGAAAGCGTGGCAGTTAGCGATATATATGATGAGCAGCGAACCATAGCATTTTCTCTTCTTCTTATCTACTGACTGGAAGAATGCAAAAACTATCTGATATTTTGACTTTCAAGCACCTAGTTGTTCAAACATAGTTTATGCATATTTTGGGAAGTAAAAAAAGAATTATTTCTGAAAATGTGACAAGAGTAGTTTATTCGTGCGAGAATTAGGGTATGTAATAGGCTGGTAAAGTTCACCCAGCACTAATTTCAGATTTATGAACCATCAAGTACGTAAACATACCTAACCTACCAAGTGCAAAATAATAATTATAATCATATTTTTAATCATTATAATAATGACAAGACGAATAACGTGTATAGGCAAGCTCAATGAGCTGCACACTAAAATTACAAACAGCAAATCATACAGGAAACACAAATACTAGTAAGCAGAAGACACCATGGAAAACTGCATGAGTAACCTGGGTAAAGATGAAGACTTGTATGGAAAGGTTCACTTGCTTATAAAAAATATACAACTCAAAGACATATGAAGAGGTTTGGACTCTTGTAGTGAGACGCTACACCCAAGGATAATAAAGTGAGGTAGCAGCAGAACCCTACCATCCTTCAGATATTTACTTTTATTAGACAGAAGACCTGGAGCTCAAAAAAGAAGCATTAAAAAATCAAGAAATAGATTAGAAACTGCCTAAGGTTGCTTTTTCATTTTGACTATATTATCTTCCTTGAACAAGTATTAGATGATAAAATATTTAAGTTTTATTCCAAAACAAAATCAAAAAAGAGGAAACGGGAAGGCATGTAGCTCATTATAAAGTCTGCTTCTCGCAAGGTATGAATTAAATGAACACAGTGTTAGTCAAAAAGTGTAATTAGTATGCTACTAATTTGTTTAGTGAAGAAAAATCCTTTGCTCACCTTTAATTTGTTTTTCTTTTAACCAAACACACTTTCACCTGAAAAGAGAAGACGAATTGCTTTTTTAAGTTTCGATATTTTTTTAGTATTTACAACTTAATTTACAAAAGTGTAAGGGACTCAGGAAATTAGTCACTGGTGAAAATTTCAAATATTAATGCGATGGGATATGGTTAAAAAATCGATTACAAAATTCCAACGGAGCTGAGAGAGTAGATTAAAGTGTGCAATTAATCACAATTACCGTTATATTTATCCTAGATGGAAGACAGTTATCAGAAAGTACAGTTATTATAATTTAGAGCAGGGGTGGGCAATTAATTTTCCCAAGGGGCCGCATGAGAAACTGGGATGGTTTTAGAGGGCCGGACTAATATAGTTAACTCAGTGTTACCCAATACTGTATACATAGTATAAATACTGGCGGGCGGCCAGCGGGCGGGCCGGTCAGAGACAGAAGGCGGGCCGGCGTTTGCCCAGGTTTGATTTAGGGGCTAGTCAAAGACTGTGGGGAAGTCGACGGGTATTTAGCAGTTGAAATACCCAGCCCGGCTAGCACATCAAGCTAATTACGCTCGATTAATATGTCTGAATGAATGATTTTCTTTAATCAGTTTCTACCACAGACTTGAATGAAATGACCCTTGTACACCTGAATAGACTACACGTGTCCATCAAGCATCACTGTAATCAACCAAAGGTTTTACAATAGCTACATTTCTAATAGGAGTATAATAGCTTCCAGAATGATTTGAATAAGATTTGTTCCTCGAAGGAAGTACACATAGACTGGTGAGGAATTTAGGAATGACCGAAAAACTTTAGATAGAAACAGACTTTCCCACAAAACTGTTGACACGGGTGTTGTACTAACATGGCTAGGTAATCATTTAATTCAGTGATGCCCAACCTTTTTCGGCCTGCGGGCCATATCCATTTCGGACAGCCGTGCCGCGGGCCACTTCACCGCAAAAATACAAAAAGGAAAAAAAAAATAGAGCAGATACCATTTTTTATTACAAACAAGTTGTACTTACCATTAATTATGTAGTAATTAGTGGGATATTTGAAGTTGTTTTCCCGAAACCAACTTCTGAATGTCCGGCCTCATCGTAGAGGCACCAAGTCGGAGAATTGAATCGAAATGTTCGTCCATCGAAAAAAAGATTGAGAGACGCCCCTATGTGGGGATAAATACTTCTTCCTTTTTTTTCGTTTCTTTAAAGTCTTCTTTTATTATTAACATGCCGATTTCCTGCACTGTGGGCAGAAGTTTCGCGGGCCGGATGGCACCGCTTCGCGGGCCGGATATGGCCCGCGGGCCGTAGGTTGTGCATCCCTGATTTAGTTGAATGTTAGTTTTAAACTTTCTGGTTTTCTTTCCTTCCACATTTCCTTCTTTCTGACATTTTGTTAGAGAGACTCAGGTGCGACATTTAGTGTGTATAAGACTGCTAGAAAGCATTCTTATTGTGCGCATGTTGTTTTACTGCAAATAAGATTTAATGCCACGTTAGTATCACATAATTTACGTGTCATTTGTTCATCAACTACTGACAATATGACTTTTAGTTATAAGATGTAGGGTGTGTTCTCCGAGTAGTAAAAATATTACTCAAACAAGAGGTTGAATGCGTACATTCTAAATAATGTCCGAATAAAGTTTCGGGTTTACTTAAAATTGCATCTACAGCATGAGTTCAGGCCGCTATGGTCTTAATATTTATGCAGTCTTTACCGTAAAGAAAACGTTGTCGAGGGTTGCTCACATACAGTTATCACTTCTATCGCCTACTCAGTACGACTTTAATTTATTAGTTTGCAATGGGAGAGAAGCACGAGCAACTTGAAATTTATGGAAAGGACTAGATTACGAGAAATGTAAACAGAGTTGTCTTGGTTGTGTCCTACCATTGAAGACGAAAGTTTTGTGCTGAGAACTGACTTCCCTTGAGTCCGAGGATGTGTAGCTTCTACTACCAGAAAAACCCATTTGAACACACGTCTCGCCAAAGGAGGTCCATCAACGGTTTTTCCTATGGCATTCGTCTATTTGCCTATGCGTATATTTGATATCACTGATACTAAATGCCAAATGACTTCAAGTAATAATGTTTACTGATTACAGCATCTAATTTTTTTCTTAAATACTTTTTTTCCTATACGGAGACTGCTTACTTTGTCATGTCATGCGATTTTTAGTTATTACACAATCAATGTATTTAAACATAATTTTCCCTTTATCATTAAATAGGTGTTAGTATGGTAGGTTGCCTTTGTTTATGCCAAGCTACGGCTACAGTAGAAAAAGAAACGTCCTCACTCATCCGGGGCAATGGGGACGATGCACTCACTTTTCTTGTCAAATTAGTTCTAGTCTACAGGTTACTTTCACTGTGGTAAAGTATTGGATGTCAGTATCTGAAAAATGTACAAGTTAATTTCTATCTTGTCGCTGGCACTTGTTTTATTTTGTCTAACACCACTACAATTGTCCACTATTATTAATTTTGTCATTGTCACTTTCTGTATTTCTACAGAGCGAAAACGAATAGCCGGCTATTCCTGAGCAAAAGCAAATCCATACGAAAAACATTCGTTTCCTATATCGTTGAAGAGTGAAGTGTTAGTGGGAGACAGCTTTTTATTAGAAGCGGTATTTATCTTTTTTCTTGATGACTTACCTTTCCCAGGCCTTTGTGGCTGAGAAGTAGGAAAATTTGATACACAGCACCTTAATGATGAGAAGTGTACCGCTGTTTTCTGGAAAAGGAAAAGATAAGTGGCTATTTCAAACATGCATGTAGTCAGGGTTGTGCAAGAGATGGTGGTCCATAAATGATAAATGAGTAAACGAATAACAGACAGAAAAAAAAACAACAGAAATTGCAATCAATCAATTCTGTTACAGTCGGACCTCGATAAGTCGACCTTCCCTAAGTCGAAAACCTCCCTATATCGAATTGATTGTTAGTTCCCGGCCAAGTAACTGCGCCTATTTCGCCATTTTTCCTAACTCGAAAACTCCGTAAGTCGAATTTTTTTTCGGGTCCCTTTGAGTTCGACTTATCGAGGTCCGACTGTATTATAGTTTTATTAAATAATCTACTTCATACTGAGATATTATGTTTCAAACTTGCATAGCAAAGTGCAAATGCTTGTCGATTTCTCGGGTGCATGTACCTACTTTAAAGCACAATTCCGCAAGTGATAGTTATCTACTAGCGTGTTGAAGAATAAACACGGAAGCCGTGATCAAAAAGGGAAAGAAAGAACAAAAGAGTGTTTGTCTTAAGAGCGCAAAGTTTTGTGTTCAGTCGGTTGCCCGGATATCGCGAGTGGTCAGACAGAACAAACATTCCAAGAACAATCTGTCAAGTCGCAACAGGACCACAGATACCGGTACAGCTCCAACCAGTCAACTAGAAATACCACAGGTGTCGGTGAGGTGTAGAGCTAAATATCTTGACAAGCAGGTCCCCAGTCAACACTACTTCAGAAAAAATAACACTACTTTATGTTGAAAACAAGATTTCACACGACTGTTGACATAACTGTGTGTGACAAATGATCCAGGTTAAACTAGCTAACAGTCCTGGAGGTCTGACAAATCTGCTTTGTGACTTGCTGTAGCTAGTACAAGATGTCCCTCTGCAATGTACCTAAAGTTTACATTGCCAATAAGTTTAATGTTTTATTGTCTATGATTTTTATTATATATTCCAGCGTATTATTTCTTTTTTGTTTTTTTGGATTTAAGGCAAAATTAGTTTTAATTGTAAACTATAGTATGTTTTCATTGCTCACCTAAATGTTATTCTCACAATGTATATTGAATATATAACACATTGTATATGTTTGCCAGCAACATAAATTCTCTTAAGGAACTGATTAGCTACTGAAAAGTGATTCAAAATCTCTTTCCTTCCACTAACATTATGGTAGCAGCCAAGCGGAGGAGTTTAAGTTGATAGGTGAGTAGGTGAATAAGTGGACGAAAGGCTGAGCTCGAGGGATGGGTGCTGGTCGCATGGAAACATAAGATAGAGGGCGATGGAGCTTGGACTAGTGAGAGCACATTTCTGTAGGTAATTTCCGCCCTACAAGTAGGCAAATATTTTTACGTGAGAAAACCAGTATGTGTGTTTAGTGATTATGACAGGAGACTAAAACTAATGGATTGTGTTCTATCTTTAGAATGTTTATTGATATATGTGCCGAAGTGCAAATACTGCTCATTAGTTTGTTTCTTGCTTTTCCTCGAGAAGCAAATGGTCGCAACAGCACTTCTACAGCGGGCTTGCTTTTGACATCCTCTCAACCATGATGTTTCAGCATCTTTTCCGTTTTCTATACTGATTTTCTCCAGGTCATCTTTGACCTCCCAACTCTCCACTTCCCCTGAGGGTTCCTATCCTGGGCCTCCATGTCTGGAGGTTTAACCATGTATAATGTCACGTGCATACCTTGGGTACCATATTGATTCACTAGCCTCCAGATGATAAAGTCTATAATGTCATTTATCTGTGTAATAGCTATAAGCTTATATTTTTAATCTGCATACTTTTGAGACACATTCCCTCAACTTGTGAGTGACAATTTCTACCTTAATTGTTCTGATAATTTGTTCCTTTCTCTCCTCCCCCTTTTTTTCTTGGACGTAAAACAAAAACGGATGATGATAACGAGTGGAATCAAGAATTCAATTTTTTCTACTTCTTTTGTCTCATGAATAGGTTTTATTCTTTCACACGCCTACTGTTTTTGTACCCTGGGAAATACATTTGAACTGGTGGATATATTTTTCTAGAGTATTTAACAAGGTCCTACTCTCTCAGACTGCTTGTTTGTATCAAAAACTACTATAGCAAAAAGGAATCGCTTTCTAAAGCATGAATAGACACGACCGATCTTAAATGAAAGCTTATCATTTAACAGTTCTATAAACTTGTCTACCTTTACAGAAAAAAGTGTTATTGATTATCAGTAGCATACATATTATAAATGTGTGTATGTTCCTTTTTTTATTAATCCGTTTTTCAGGAAAACATAGATTTGCTAGTAAGATTTCACATAAGTTTTTGAAGAATAAATATTTGCATTTTTTTTTACTTCATGCATATTTAATTATATTTTATGATAAAAGCAGCTTTAAGATATTTTATCATAGTTTTCAGTAATAGCGTATCTGCTGCTGTCGGACTTGAGAAAAATTAGTTTATAGTCTTATGAGCATTTGTGTTAGAGAGTTTCATTTCGAAAGAAAAAAAGCGAAAAAGTAAGAAGTTAGGAAAGTTTAAAATAAAAAAATAATGAATAACAAAAATATGTACATATGTAACAGGAGAGACACAGGCCCTCAGATGCATGCAAATAATTACATGATCGATTTATCATTAAGTACAGAGAGTCTGACAGATCAGACAACCAAGCAGTAAAGTATAAAAAAAATAGAGAACCACGCTTTAGTTTTAACATTGTTTTAGTATGATGTGTAGGTTTTTCTGGACTGGTCGTACCTATCCTGCAGTATTTCTTACCTATGGATTTTCTAAGTTTCTTTCTCAATTATACACAATATTACTTTTATCACAAAAGAGTTAGAATAAAGAGTAAACATTTTACTAATACTAGACCTAGAGCTGTGCATTTAATTTATTTGTTTTTTTTTGGTTTGTTTTTTTAACAGAATGGCAGTCCAGCTAACGATATTAGAATTCATCTGCGAAAGATGAACAGCTAGTTGACTACAATGCACCAAAAAGACAAAAACAAATGTGAATAAAGAGTTTCTTATGGTCAAGTGTCATGTGCACTAAACAACGTCTATAAGTTTCTACTTCTACTTATTAATAAATTGGTAAACTTACTGTACCTTGCTACTTGGTATATTGGTATGTAATTGGTCCTCGATCCAGTTCTCTTTACTTGCCTTTCTCCCTTTTCCTGTTTTGTAGTTTACTGTTTTGCACTTGTTCACTGTTTCCAAATTTGTTTCTATTTCTCTTGCACTAGCGTTATTGACCCGGTGAATGTAAAACCTTGTTGATATTTTCACTACGTTCTACATCACGAAAACCGTTTTTAGTAAAGAAAAATTGCCTTCAACATCTAGACCTTGGAGATTTCCGTGAACACCTGACTTTCACAGTTTTCCAAGTGTTGCATAAGCAGGCAAACATAATCCAGGTAAACACACACACGATGCAAAGAAGCCAACACACCAGTGGTCTGGATACTATTCACAGATGTAATCACAGTCTGCTGCTAGATGTTGATAAATACCTGGACAAATAAAATTCACCCAAGATGGAAGTGCACACAACCAACATGCACACACTCCACGAAAGCAGCCACAGGACAAAGTGACAGCCACGAGCTCACAACCTGTTCTTCCTCACCAACCGCCGGCTTCCTATCTCAGGTCAGTGATAAACTAAACACGACCTACCATACCAGCCTAGTTCGCTTTTCAGAAAATAGTCAGGACTGGTTTTGAAATACGCTTACTCTTTAAAAAAAACTGGTCTGCCCTACAAGATAAAACAGTCACAAATAATGTAGGAATAACTGTTTCATTACAGAATGAATGAATGAAGAGGTTAATTATTACATGAAATAACCAAAGAAAAATATGAGTAGAAGGAAGTAAAGAAGATGAAGATATGTAGAGAAAACAGGAGATTAAGAAGCGAAAATTGATAACTTGAAAAACAAAAACAGCAAAAATATTGGAATAAAAAATAATCGACATTGTAGACTTCACTAGAGCTTTGCGTTTTATGGAAAAATAGTTTATCAGACTATATACCTCAAACCGAGGATTTAACTCAAAAGTTCATGTCAATTCATATTCTAGCCTCAATCTGCTGCAATTTTTTACTTGAGTCCTAGGTTTCACATTTAGTCTTATTCTTATCTCTTTTTAGTCCGGACATCGTGAGTAATCAAGTACTAATAAAGATTCAAATAATAATCTTTCCGATCATTGGGGTGAACACATTTTAAAATGCTTCCATCTTGCCTTTATTGCATTGATGATTATATGTTTAAGAAAAATAAAACAAAAATTTGATGTGTGGAGATAACAGTATTTTGTATTTTTCGTTGAGACAAAACTGCTAACATAAAGTTTCTTTGAGATATTCCATTAGAAAACTCTTGAGTTAAATGTTGAAATGTTGAAAAGGCGGTAAACTGAGTAGCAACAAGGAATACTTTGAAACTTCTGTTTCTTTTTTTTTGTTTTTTTTTTTGGCAAAATAGTGTACTTTAGAAAAAATCTGATTATCTGGTTTATTGATAATTTATAGCTTTATTTGCACATTATTTTCTTAAATGCAAGCATAATAAAATTCAAGAAGAACAATAAAACTATTACACGTAGTGAGGAATAAGCGACCTTCGTCGCTGCCACGTATGTTTACATAGGCTGACAAAAATATTAAGAAAGTAAACATTATCCAAAGACATCGGATCATCAAGTGTGTCAGTTTGTCATATGTAGATTTTGTAATGGATAGCTTGAGTCTGTTTTACCTTTATTACTGTTACTGATAGTAATGTTGCTCAGCTCGTTATGTCGTGTGCTCCTGTGGAGCAACAGTTAGCGCCTGTCACCAAAATGAAGGTTGGCTGTCCAAATTAGATGTAGTAATTTTTTGTTCTTTTTAGAAATAATTATAAAAATTGTTTATATAAAGTCATGTTCTCGTGTTACCATTGACAGACAAAACAATTTCCTGAATTAAATGATTATATAAAATTATATAAAAATACTTTTATTTGTATTTGTATTTGTATTTGTATTTAAAGTTAAACAGCAACGGCTAAAAGCTGGTATGAAGGGTGTAAGTGTACGGGTGTTTGACAGACAGACAGACAGACAGACAGACAGACAGACAGACAGACAGACAGACAGACAGACAGACAGACAGACAGACAGACAGACAGACAGACAGACAGACGAATTTATTTATAATGACGATGATGACACTTGCTCCTGCCACACAAAACTGAGATAAAAGAAAACACATTTGGTTTTTGACTGACCGACCATTTAATATATTTTTAAATTGTAAAGAGTTGCAGGGTTATTATGCGTCATTACTGACAATACCATATATTTGTGAATGATAATATGATTAAGCAATCACACGTGTTTCTATTTACCCAGTACAACATTATGTTTGCTGATTTCATCGTTTGTCGCACTCCCCCATTAAGCAAGACCTACATAAGCGGAGATAATTTCACTACGGTAATGCTTGCTGAAAGTCGCCGAATGTTCTGGAAATTGATTTGATGCTTTGTTTCTTCTTCGGTGGTAAGTGTTAAGTTTATAGCTAACCCAGTCGTTAGCTTAGCTGTGTTAATATGTATCTGAAAATTTTAAAGAAATACATAATATGCCGACAAAAAGAAAACAAAAGCAAGAAAGTAGAAAGAAAATAAAAAGAGAAACGAGTTTCAGACATCAATAATTGTGTTCACTTTACCAGAAATTCATGACACACTCAAAAAGGGCTTGTTGCACAAAAAATTGTCATCATTTCTGACATCAGGTTTGTACCTGGATTTATTTATGTTATCAACGCTGGTTTATATTTTATGTAGGCTTATTTGTAAGCAAATATACTCGTAACAATTCGACTTCTTTCGGTGCAATGTTTGTAGGCAGGTACATTGAAAACGTATTCATCCAGATTTGGGAAAATAGTACTTACTAAGCCAGTCTGAAGCAGAGTAAGTTTTACTGTATCCACGTACATTTCTTTCAAAGATTTCTAGGAAACTTACACAAAACAACAACACGTATAGAAGTAAGGTTTATATGTTTATTGCTCCCACGAGTATGTGTTATAGAATCTCCTTATCGATGACAAGTGGATAAGCACATGAACTATTTTCTCCCAGACAGAAAGATAAAAAAAACTGTGGACACTAAAAATGGGATGTAAGGAAGTTTCTCAAATAAAAGTAAGGGTTTTGATGATAGTGTAAAGCTTATAACATGTCCAGACATGATGTATGTGCTCTGTTTTCACTTGGTAATCTCCGGTACTCGAGGTACCCTGCCCCCTAAATCCTTACTACGTGACTGCAAACACTCAAGATGTCAACATAAATAAATGTTTACACTTCCTGTGCTTCTCGTAATCTGTCAGCATACTGTTTTATGTTCTGTACACAAATGGTAGCTAGGATGTCGGGAGTGATCAAGTTCAGAATAATCATTCTCACTACAAGCTTCCTGTTCATGTCTCAGTGGTAACTTAGAGACCGGCAAAACACAACTTGAACCAGGAACCACATACAGCACCGGGGTGAGTCTGGAGAATGACCAATAATCCTGTCACTCTGGTTCCGACTTGAGACCACTTCACGAAAAAGAGAGAAAAAATTGACTAAAGAGTATTTCGCTCCCAAGAGTTCGGCGGGTCGATGTTACAAAAAAAAAAAAAAAAAAAAAGAAAGAAAACCGAAGTTGGTGCAGGCTGTGTGATCTATGACTGATCAGACAAACTAACAAACTGTAATTTGTCGCGCTTAAGTCAACTTCCAGTATTACATCCCCCAATGACTTTTGGAAGAAAATGTGTGGATTGAAAGAAAGAATTGAAGGATAGTTTAGCGTAAAAAGATGAATGTGCAGTTGACGACTTGTTAACGACTTGTTAGATCACAGAAGCTAAGATAAATTTTGTAAAGTAAAGGTTGTACTTAAAACAGTTACCCTGACCTTATGTTGGAGACTGATTGATTCCTTTGCATCCTTGTGCAGGCTACTCTCGAGCTTCACGTCTGTAGCCCTGGCAAACCGTCTGGCAGACTGACAGAGTAGTTCCGGTGTATGGGTTTGCTCAACATTTTGTCCACCTTCCATAAGCAGCTTGTTCTGACTTATTTTCCATCCGTTGCTAAGGCATTATACCAGCCACAGCTCTAACTTAAAAAATGAATATGCTTCTTTAAGGCTGTATTAAATGCAGAAAGTTTCTTTTAAAAGTATTAAATCAGTCTCGAGGTACACTTAGATTTTAAAGAGCTGACATGACCACAAGTAGTGTGTTATATGTTAAAGGCGAAACTTTTTGACATAAGAGTTGGTTGTGTGCATGACTGTGTTATCTTATAAAGAACCTTGCGAACTAAGTTCTGTGTAGGTAACTTTAAAAGTCACTTTTAAATGCTGATGGCACTATAACAGTATGATAATGTTGTGTATATACATATGTGTTCAAAACTGTCAAGCGTCAGTAAAGTGTTCAGCAATTCTCAAACTTTACAATTTTAGATAACCAAAAAGGAACTATCTACAACTCTACTCTGTAGTCTATCACAACAGAAGTAGTATCTGATTACACCATGCAATATT
>SRHC01003128.1:0-20928 GCA_004794325.1 Pomacea maculata
GCACTGATTTATATACAGTTAGATAGGTTGGATTAATTTCGCCAAATAACGCACGAATATAGTGTTTTAATTGTTTGTAACCTTTCCCACCGTCTGTGATAGTACCGGCTTTTTCTAACAGCGAAATAATATGGTGACGATAACTTAATAAACTGCTTGTTACTATTATCAGCTTAACGTGAAGATATGGGTTCAATAATTTGCTTAATTAGAACTTAGAAGTGTTTTCTGAACGTCAATGTTTTTGTCACAACATGTTTAACACAGCTAGCAATAAGTCAGAAAGATGATCTCGGGTAAGGTGGTCAGACGTTTCGGGAGCGAAAGCGGGACGCGTGCCGATGATGGTGACGTCACCGACAAACAACGCTGATAAATAGGGGGGGGGACTTTCCTCTGACTTTGCCAAGTAGTGATGCTTTCAACGGCTGATCTGTCCACGCCACTACAGTATTCCATTTTAAATAGAAAACGGGTATTTAAAATTTATTGTTGCGGCCCTATGCTCCTTGAGGAGTAACAAGGAATGATGATGATGATGATTTAAAATTTAAATTAAAATATTCCTACCTTATCTCCCGCTCAGCCAACTTTGCGGACGTGCAGGTGAGGCGCTGTATAAATTATCGTACCAATAATGGTCCGGCACCTTCGTCATTTTGCGGGGCTGTTGCCCCCAAACCGTACTTCATAGACCGTGAATCTCCTTGTAAAGTTTCAGTCATTGCAAGATAGTGTCATACATTTTTTTCACGAGGATTTCGTGAATTTTCGCTGTCAAAGTTGCACTTCACAATTAAAAGTCCTTTCAGCGTTTCCACCTTTATCTGTCTTTTCACTGGCGATGTTCGTATCGTCCCCGACATAAGTTTAGTCACTGATCCGTACTCAAAGAAAAGGATTACTGGAAGCGAATAAAATGCCGGGAAGCGGGAACCTTTAATATTATGGATGACATTGTTGAAAAAGACAGAACCAACCTTACACCTAAAAATGTTGAAGCCATTGGGTTTATTAAGTATGATTTAAGGGCCAGAGGACTGAGAGCCATACAGATGGTCCCCAGTGACCAAATGATACAAAATGTGATTTCTGCACATGCATCATATACAGTGCATTTGGAAAGAGATCCGAGGCTCATCTGGCTAAAAAAAAAAACAGGACACTGTTTGCCAGAATGCTGTCCAAAAAAGGAAGTTGGAGGACTGCATCAGCTTCCAACCGACTAAGAAGCAGCAGTTACCTCATCCAGCAACTGAGCCATCAACACAGACAGCTAAGAGACCAACAGAAACCACACAGCCTGCCAACATAGTAACTGGACAAACTGACATTTTGACAAATACCCCTGAAAAGTCTGCTCCCAGAATGTGAGGGAGACCAATGCAAACATCAATCACTAGATATTTAAAAAAAATAAGAAGTGTTAGGTTTTGGTGGGTATTGGATTTTTTACTTGTTTTTATTTGCCTTATCAAAATTAAATGTAGATAAGACAGAAGAGATAGGCATAGACTTTAGGAAAATAAAATTTTGTTTTATTGTGTACCTGTTGAAACAGTTAACTCCTTCAGGTACGTAGGCTCTGTTTTTGATTGCAGGCTAAAATGGGATGTAAACATGATCAGCATGTGTACCTTCAATAGCTGAATAGTTTTTCAGTCAGCACAGCAACATTGAGCTGTTTTTATTTATCAGTCATTCATTGAAAGTCTTTCACTTTTTTCCTTCATATGCTGGTTTTACAGTTTTCTGTCCATGATATGAACAGTTTGAACCATACTGTCCATATTTTTCTAAGGTAATTGGTGTTAAGCACAGAAATTTGGATTCCTTTTTATGATCAGCAAGTTGTCAGAAAAGTTGACAGCATTTTGTCCATACCAGAACATGTCCTAGCAAGGAGAATTTGTTATACTGAGTTCAGGCAGGCAAACATACTATGCCTATATGCAAAAGCAATAGGGACTTGAAATGGTTTACAACCTCTGCTCAACATGCTCAACCATAGATTATAGATTAATTGTCAGTTGTATGTGTGCATGGGTGTGTGATATAGGTGTACCTTAAGAATGTTTTAAATATAAGAATGCACGTTCTTATAATGCACCACTCGCCTAATATTGTAACTAGCAGTTTTTTTAAACTTTTGTAACAGAACACACTTCCCAAGTTATAATTGCCCATTAGGGTTAATAAAGTTGGACATTTGTCATTGTTAACTACTAAAGACATTGTATGACTTATGTGTGTTATGTATGTGAAAAACGTGAAACGCGTATGCAACCATGTGTCATATAACGTTATATGCATATGCTCTAGTACTACATGGCTCTTGAAAAATCTTCAGTCCCAGGAAAATTTCTGGCTCCCACCCATGTCAATGGCACAGATAGAAAGTTTCAGGTTCACCAATCATTACATAGTGTTCTTCAATTTCCTTATACTATACCACTTGTCTCCTCTTTTCTCTCTCACCAGTGTCACGTCTTTTCGCCAACCAAAAAATATTGCCATGATTTCCTCTTCGTGATTCATAGGAGTTGCCCTTAAAGCCCTTCTCAACTTGTTGTCGAGCCCTCCATACTTTGTGATGATCGACAATAATTTATTGATGCTGTCTTTCAAGCTAATAATGCCATTAGTCCACCTGAGATGATGGCCACACCTGCCCTATTTAACACTCCATGTCGGTCTGCTTCCAAAGCAATGGTTGGTATTGGTACTATATTCCTGTCCTGTTAGAAAGCAGGTTTAGGGTCTCTTTGGATATCCTTTGGGGCTGTTGTTGTCTAAAGAACTAAAGAGTTTTCGTTGTTATGGTCATAGCCACAGTAACAAGGGACCCATAGCAGTATGTAGCTAGTGAAAGGCGTGAGGTTGCTGACAGTTGACATAAAGCTACAGTCTTCATCACCTTCACACTAGTCAGTAGAGATATTTGGTTGTCTGTCAGATGTGGCAAGCAGTGACAGATCTTCCTTCTCACCAGCACCAGCCTTTCCTGTGAAGTGACCACAAATTTAGCCCAGTAAAATGTTTTTGGGCAACACATTTGAAAGAGTACAATCCTGGCACTGAAGAATCAAGCACAGCAAGATGCAGGATGAAACGCATTTTATCACCAGATGACACTGCTTAAGTGCAGAGATCAAAGATCTCAGAATTAAAGCAACATGGTTTACCACATCGAAAAAGTTTACGTGTCAATGAAGAAGGCTCATAATCCTGGTAAGCCAAAAACCCAAAACAAGATGGCAAAGTGACACAGAAGCCGTTAGTGGATGAAAGTGTTGATTGGAAGAAACGATGCAGCTCAAGCAGTCTAGAACAATCTGGAAGAGAGGAGAATGGCACAACAAACATAATCTTGTTTATATAGCAACATCATCAGCCGATGGCTGAAGTTGCTTGCTGGTTATTGCTATGTGTGAAGTCACTTATTATTACTCTCATCGCTAATGCGCCAAGCTGAATAATAGTAAAACATCGCCAATAAATATCTACAACGAGTATCCATTAAGGGGGGAAAAAAAAGGTGACTATAGGTCATGCAGAAAATGATTTTAAATATGAAAAATCTGTCTGTGCTGTGTTTTAATTTCTCATTGGCACCTGTCCTGATTATTTCTGAGCTGCTTTTATCTTACATCCCAGCTAGACAACTCCGCTCCTTGTCTGATGATTGTCTCCTTACTTTTCCTGTCACCAAAACAACATATGGCCACAGGATGTTTAGTTATTGTGCAGTGAAACAATGGAACTTTCTCCCTTTCCATATCCACCACCTACCCATTACTGAAACCTTTACACACACCTCTTCCGTAATTCCACAAACATTACACCCTTTCCCACAATACTAGTCCTTTTTCATGCCCTTTCCTTTTGCAACATCCTGTTACTCTCAGCTCTTGTTCTTGTTAATTGGTTCCTCTTCGTGTTTTCTGTATTTTATTCTTCGTTTAGTACAGTTGTTTATTCTTTTATAGCTCATGTGTTGTTTGTTTTCCTGTCCCTCATATGCTGTCCCTGTTTAGTTTTTGTTTTTAAGCGCTAAGAGCATGCTCCTTAGGCATGTGAGAATGTGCTTTACAAATTTTGCATTTATTATTATTAAGTAAACATAGCAGATCACAATTTCGACTGAAGAACATTTCTTGTTGTAATAAAGTGTTCTGCTTATCGCAAAAAAAAATATTTTTGGTATTTGAAATCAGGATAGTGAAGTGCACAAAACCTGCCATCACTACACCATAATGTGCAGTCAATAAGTCAGCCTTTACCGGTAAACATCACTAATGGGAGCAATCATTTCTAATGACAGCAGCTCTACAACAGATATCTGCATCAGGATGATAGTAACAGCAGCAATAGCTGGCCTGGACAGGTTCTGGTACACCCATAGCATCAGGATCATGACAGCAACAGCAGCTCTATGACAGATATCTGGATCAGGATCATGAGAGATATCTACTTCAGGATAGTGAAAGTAACAGCAGCTCTACGGGAGAGATCTGGATCAAGATCATGACATCTCTAAATCAGGATCATGACAGCAGCAACTCTACGATAAGAGATCTTCATCAGGATCATGACAATAACAGCAGCAATGGCTAGGATGGACAGTGTCTGGCACAGCCATAACATTAGGTTGACCACATTACTCCTGTACTACGTGACCTACATTGGCTTCCTGTGGAGAAAAGAATTGACCATAAATTGTTAACCTTGACACATGGCTGTCTTCATGACCTTGCGCCTGCATATCTACAGGATCTTATTCACCGTCACCAACCTCAGTGGAACCTTCATTCAGCAGCCCAATTCAGACTTGATCGACCGACCGTTCAGTCAGGGAATACTAACAAGAAGACTGTGGGTTTTAGATCCTTCTCAAATGTAGCCCCGCTTTTGTGGAACTCGCTTCCCCTCTCGACCAAGGAGTCTGCTAGTCTTGCATCTTTTAAGAAAAATCTTAAGACTCACTTGTTTAAAATTATTTGAAGTTATCATTTGACCTGCAGTTTGGTGGCTGCCGGGATCACCGCGCATTGAGCGCATCTTTGTGATGCGGATACTAGTAGATACTACTACTACATCATCATCATCATCATCACCACAATCTGTACAAGTCCCTCATAGCACCAGTCCTGCCTTACATATGTGAACTGTGGACTCTACTTGCCAATACGAAGAGAAGTCAGACATCCAAGAACAAGAGTCTGAGGAGACTGCTCCAGGCCTCGAAGGCAGGAAGGCCCAGCTAGACAATCATCACAATAGCATTTGAAAATTCTGATGGCGCCTCCAGTAACTAGCTATCGTAAGATACAGCACAGTAACAGGGGCCCCTGCATCCAAATTTTCATGTATTATCACAATGATCATCCAATCGGGTCTTCCTGCATACAAGGCCAGATCTCGGTTAGAAAACATAAAAACTGACCTCTTTGTATAACGCACACATTTCTAAGGGGTCCCAGGCTAACTCTAAGGGGTTCCTTTACAATGTGAAAAAAACAAATCAACATACTTTGTTCAACTGCCTTTCAGGCACACAAAGCACTGTAATCTCTAGTCAGAAACGGCGAGATTTCTGTGCTGTGAAGAGTGTGCAAGCATCTGTGATGAGCTTATGCTCACTGTACTTGAGGTGCTCACTTTCTTTCCGTTTCTGAGATGATGATTTTAACCATGCTGTCTATGATGGAACTCTTCCCGGTAAGGGAAAAAACTCAGTGCAAGGGAAGTAACTCTCACCTTGTAGCGGACAACAACAATAGATTGGGGTACGACGTCAGACACTACACTTACCCTATTTTGTATCTGTTCTTCGCCCAAATTTGAAGGGGTCCTCTGAACTTTTAATGCGTACTGTACACAATTGTTTGCGTAAGCAGAAGCCCTGATGTAAACTGGTCTGGTTAGGCCATGTGACCTGGTTCGAAACTCTGTCAAAGACCATCCTTCAAGGTACTTTGGAGGGTCAACATTGTGGTGGCCTGAGGAAGAACTGGCTTACCCACATAAAGGAGTGGAGTGGTTGTCTTATTCAGGACCTGCTCACCATCACCCAAGACAGGCATGAGTGGCAGGTCTTATCATCTGCCATGTCGATCCATCAAGGGAAGAATATTTTAGAAGCTATTAAACTCCAGCTCACCAGCAATGGCTTTCATCTGTTCAAAGACAACAGCTTCTGTATTCCCAGCTTCACGCTCTTCCAGCTTCTCACCAACACAGGGGATGAGATTGAGGCCTGCATTAAGGGCAAACTTGACCTTTTCTCCAATCAACTGCAACACAGACAAGCAGGCATTAGAAAGCACTGTTCTGTTTTATATCCACATAGTGACTGTACATTTCTACAACATGTTTTAAGCGTTATTCTCTCAACTGTATCAATACACATTCTAGATGAATGAAACATCAACAATGACTATGCATTTTCACAACCTGTATAAGTGTTATTCCCACTACTGTATCAATACATATTCTAGCTGAATGTGTCTTCTGTTGTCATTGTGACCAAATATTTCTTGTTAACATTGCCATTTTCTTGCCAGATGACATTGTGTGTGTGTGGTACTGCCCATCCTCTCATTCATATCCTACTATACAGTTTGTCATCTGCAAACACTAAGTCTAAAGTCCTATTAATTACATGGTTTTTCCTCATCTGCAGACAGAGAAAATCACTCAAACCAAATAGTGTAAAGGATCAATGATCAGATCACTTTCCAAATGTTTTGGATACTTTTTATGTATTTAAAATGCTATCTGTGGATACGCTGGGCTAGAGATTAAGGTTATGCTTAAGGTGAACTAGTGGTTAAGGAAGATTGTTATGGTGAAATGTAGCTGGGCTAGAAATGCAGGAAGTAATGGAAGTGCACAGCACATCAACAAGTTCCTATCTCCAGGCTGTTTTCAAGAACAAAGCAGGAGTGGATGTCTCAATGTTTAGTGAGCTTCTTCACAGTGTGCTTTGTACAGCTGGCTAGGATTCTTACATCCCCACCTGATTTGACTCTCCAAAGACATGCCTCCTTTCTGAGTGTCCCAGAATGACCCATGTACCACCACAGTCCTTGATCATGCCAGGGCTAAAGAATAAAAGTGCAATTTACTGTTGGGTTTCCTGACTACCCATGCCATGAGTAATTATCTAAGAGAGGAACAGTATCCATATCTTCCCTCTGCTAATTAATAATTTCCATACACCAAAGACAAAAGAAGAAAAAAAAAACAAAAAAAAAGCACACTCCTTACGAGCATGAGCTTTATAAATCATGTATTTATTATTATTAAATATAACCAGACATAATATGAATCATTGTAGGTGTGTAATGTATGTAGAACTTTGTTTCCAAAACAAAAGATATCCTTCAGAATCTAAAGTCGCCAAACAAACAAGCTTGTTATCTACACAACTGTAAGAAACAAAGAAAAAATTAGAATGATGATGATACTATGGTTGATGCCTTAATTTTTTACATTACAGTATATAATTAGTACAACTACTAAATTCTTCTTATCTGAAGTGTAACACTCCAAACTAGCCTTTATGCACAATCTGTAGAGACTGCATTGCAATTTTTTACCATAACTTAAATCCTTAACGTCCATTTACTTACAGGATTAGTTTCTTTGTAATCTTTATGAATGTCAGCATAGAAAAACAATTTCAAACAGCTTCCATTTATATTAGTTTTGTTTAATCTCATATGGAGTTTCTGGAAGCCCATTATCTTTTTCTTTTGAGGTTCCACAATTTGCTTTTCCTCACCTCAGCATATTTCTAATATCAGCGCTGATGTGAAGATTTTAGGTTTGGTGATTTCCTGAGCTATCAAGGCCATTTATGATAGGGAAGCCTTCTCTCCCACCCCATCCAAAAAGTTTACTATTCATACTGCCCACAATTTTTTTTTAATTTTATTTTTTGTTTGACCGTTTACAAAAGTTTTCATTATTCATTTTGTTACTGAATCACACTTGAAACATTCAATATGGAAACGGGAAGTAACTTTGTCAGTTTTAGATTTTACTCAATTTGCAACATACATCCTAAGTGTTTAGGTTTTATAAATTATTTAAAACCCTCCTAGTTGTTTTTATTACAATTTTTTATTTATAATATACATGTTTGTAACTTTTACTCAGTTTTTAACATGCTTCCTAAGTTCTCATGTTTTCTAAATTAAAAAAAAATCCCCTTACAGTCTTATTTCAGTTTTTAGTTAAATATACACAGAAAGAGAGAAAGAACTTACGATATTTATATTAAATTATGTTAAATGTTGTGGTTCAAACTCACTACAGAATGCAACGTTTATTGCTATAAGCATGTTAAATCATTTATCCTAGTTTTAATTGCAATAAGAATGAAACAGAATACCTAACTTCTCCGGTGAAAGCTCCACTGGCTTCTTTGTAACAGTTCTGTGCTGCCACAGCTGCCTTTGAACTCAGTTTTTGAGAAACATAATCAATATAGGGTGCTGGAGGGGCCACAACTACTTCTGAAAAACAAAATCTGGATATTAAAAAATCATTATCAAAGTCTATATATATATATATCTTGATAGAATTCACTGATGAAAAATGTTCTGTTGTTGAATTCTAAATGCTGAATAGTACTATGGTCATTTGTTGCTGAATCACAAAGTTTACCCTGTTATCCCCACAACTGTACACATCATCAACATCAAGCAACAATGCCAGTTAATAGAGCTACCTTTTCTTCAGAGTCGATCCAGAAATTATTAGCCATCATGAAATCCTCTGCTGTCTACTGAACTGCCTTATAAAAACTAGAACTATGCTTCTGTGTGTGACCTACTCCACTACATTTGTGAAAGTGGATAGGATTAAGCATCTTTTTGCTGCTGCAAGGGGGAAGGCTGCCTATTGCCCTAACTTTATTTTGACTAAGTTTACTGTTATATTAATGAGCTTGAGCCTTGTACTTCCAGTACTTATAACGTACTGTAGCTTTTGCTTGCCATTATAAATGGATCAGATGAAAATAATTAGCACCGACTTTGCAACTTTCGGTGTCTCTAATAAGCAATGTGAAATGCACTCACACTTGCAGATGTAAATGAATTGTGGTACTAGAATATATAGCGGGTAGAAATTCATAACTATCCTTACAAACAAAAAAGCTTGAACATTCTGCGATGAACTGTCTCACCTGCCGCTGGATCCAATGGTTCCTCCTTTAAAAACTTGATGATTTCATCTATGGATTTCTTATCACCATTCATTTTCCAGTTTCCTCCTACGAAAAATTTACGGTCGCCCATGATTGACTAGGACTTGTAGGAGAGAGTGTGTGTTGCCTTGTGTGCTTGCGGACTGCACTGACTGGCAAGGTCGTTCTTGTCAACAGGTCAAGGTCGTGGTGAATGTAAAGCTATACGAGTGTAATTTCTGTAAACGGACTTTGGATGTCATTTGTTGAGTCAAGTAAACGTAGTAGATGTAAATTTGGTAAAGATGATTCGAAAAGAGAATTGGATTATAATATCGAATAAATTCGAAAGTTTGAGTCCAAAGTTTGACTTTGTTGTGATGTTGAGTCAGCAGTAGGTTAAAGGTGAAGGCCGCCATGAGGGCACCAACTTCTATCACAGTGATGCCCAACCGTTTGTCTCCTGAGGGCCGCACTAGACATGACATACAATCTCGCTGGCTAGAACATGGCGGTTTTGCTAAAATCATGGCGTTAACAATGAAATTATGTTGTGTCTGGTTAAAATAAGCGGGCCGTTGGTGTGTCACCCTTACAGACTTAAATTTTAAGGGATACTCAAGGGAAAATAAAACTGCTTAGAAACTCGTAAAGAGTAGGATCAATTTGAATCTCGTCTATTTTCATGTCTGTTCATGTGGAAAAAGTTGAAGGTTTTTAGTAGAATGTTGTGTTTAATAAGAGAAATTACACGGACTCTTTCGTTTGTTTCGAAGAAGTCTCGTTCTCGGTCAGGTGACCTTATGACGTTTCAGTAGGATTGTTTACCTGTGAGACCGAACCATGACTGGAGAATGTGCTGCACCCGATTGCCACGAAAAGGTGGGGAAAGATTCGACATTGTCTTTTCATCAGTTTCCAAAAGACAGATCGAGCCTTAGAAAAAAGAGTGGGTCATACGAATAACAAGGCTTGATCCCACACATTTGGGAGCCCAGAGAGTGGGACATGTTATGCAAGCATTTTGTTGACGAGTGCTTTACTCGCCGTACCCGAATATCCAAACAGTTAGGTTTGGCCTTCAAGGCACAGCTTCTGCCAGATGCAATTCCGACAATTTTTCAACACAATGAAATTGCTCGAAAAAGAAAGAAGGATCTATCTGACAGACGAGTTTCACTTGCCAAACGACTACAATGCGAGAACACAACGAAAGAGTGTGCAAGATCACGACGAGAGTGCGAGAGAACACGACGAGAGTGCGCGAGAACACGACGAGAGTGTGCGAGATCACGACATGAGTGTGCAAGATCACGACGAGAGTGCGCGAGGTCACGATAAGAGTGTGCGACAACACGAGGAGAGTGCGCGAGATCACGAATAGAGTGCGCGAGATCACGACGAGACTGCGGGAGATCACGACTAGAGTGCGCGCGAACACGTGGAGAGTGCGCAAGAACACGACGAGAGTCTGCGAGATCCCGACGTGAGTGCGCGAGATAACGACGAGAGTGCGCGAGAACACGACGAGAATGTGCGAGAACACCACGAGAGTGGTCGAGATCAGGAAGAGAAAGTGCGAGAACATGACCAGAGTGTGTAAGATGACGACGAGAGTGCGCGAGAACACGACGAGAGTGCGCGAGATCACGACGAGAGTGTGCGAGAACACGACGAAAGTGTACAAAATCACAATGAGAGTGCACGAGATCTCGCAAAATTTTTATCCGATTTCAAAATAATTTCACGTGAACTCGCGAGATCTCAACAATACTTCACGAGATCTCAGAAATTATTATGAGATTTCAAAAAATTTTTGCGTGATTTCGCGAGAGGTCAAAGAGACTACACGAGATCTCGCAAAATTTTTACGACATTTCAAAATAATTTCATGTGATCTCATGAGACCTCAACGAGACTTTGCTAGATCTCGCAAAATTTTTACGAGATTTCATAATAATTTCACATGATCTCGTGAGATCTCAACAAGCCTTTGCGAGATCTCACAAAATTTGTACGAGATTTCAAAATAATTTTGCGTGATCTCGCGAGATCTCAAGAACACTTCGCAAGGTCTCGCAAAATGTTTACGAGATTTCCAAAAATTTTCGCATGATCTCGCGATAAGTCAACGAGACTTCGCAAGATCTCGCAAAATTTTTACTCGATTTAAAAAAAAGTTCATGTGATCTAACAAGATCTAAACGAGACTTTGCAAGATCTCTCGCAAAATTTTTACTTGATTTCAAAATAAATTCACGTGATCTAACAACATCTGAACGAGACTTTAGCAAAATTTTTACGAGATTTCCAAAAATTTTAGCGTGATCTCGCGACAGGTAAACGAGGCTTAGCGAGATCTCGCAAAATTTTTACAAGATTTCCAAAAAATTTAGCGTGATCTTGCGAGATTTCAACGAGACTTTATGAGATCTCTCAAAATTTTTAAGAAATTTCAAAATAATTTCATGTGATCTCTTGAGACCTCAAAGAAACTTCTCAAGATCTCGCAAAATTTTTAAACAATTTCAAAATAATTTCACGTGATCTAACAAGATCTGAACGAGACTTTCCAAGATAATGCAAAAATTTTTACAAGATTTCAAACTAATTTCACGGTCTCGTGGCTCTCGCGAGATCACGAAATTTTTTTCCGAGATCTTGCGGAAATTTTGCGATATATCGCGAGGTCTCGTGGGTCTCGAAAGATCTCGCCCAAAATTTTCCAGATCGTGCAAAAATTTTGCGAAATCTCGCCAAGTCTCGCGAAGTCTCGTGGCTCGCGCGAGAACACGAATTTTTTTTTCGAGATTTCGCGGAAATTTTGCGATAAATCGCGAGGTCTCGTGGGTCTCGAGAGATGTAGCCCAAAATTTTCGAGATCGTGCAAAAATTTTGCGAAATCTCGCCAAGTCTCGCGAAGTCTCGTGGCTTGCGCGAGATCACGAATTTTTTTTTGAGATTTCGCGGAAATTTTTCGATATATCGCGAGATCTCGTGGGTCTCGAGAGATCTCGCCCAAAATTTTCGAGATCATGCAAAAATTTTGCGAAATCTCGCCAAGTCTTGCAAAGTCTCGTGGCTCTCGCGAGATCATGAAATTTTTTTTCGAGATCTTGCGGTAATTTCGAGATATATCGCGATATGGTGGTGCTCTTGCTATGTTATGCTAAGGTGGTTCCCAGTCTGGTGGTTCTCAGGCTATGCTCAGGCTGTGCTATGTTGGTGCTAAGGCTATGCTCAGGCTGTGCTCCAGCTGTGCTCAGACTATGCTCAGCCTATGCTATGTCGGTGCGCAGCTTATGCTCAGGCTATGCTCAATCTATGCTATGTTGGTGCTCAGCTAATGCTCAGGCTATTCTTAGGCTATGCTATGGTGGTGCACAGGCTGTGCTCAGGCTATGCTATGGTGGTGCTCTTGCTATGCTAAGGTGGTTCCCAGTCTGTGCTCAGGCTATGCTCAGGCTGTGCTGAGGCTGTGCTCCAGCTGTGCTCAGACTATGCTCAGGCTATGCTATGTTGGTGCTAAGGCTATGCTCAGGCTATGCTATGTTAGTGCTCAGCTTATGCTCAGGCTATGCTCAGGCTGTGCTATGGTGATGCTCAATCTATGCTAAGGCTGTGCTATGGTGATGCTCAGGCTATGCTATTGCTGTGCTCAGGCTGTGCTCAGGTTGTGCTCAGGCTGTGCTGATGCTGTGCTCCAGCTGTGCTCAGGCTATGCTCAGCCTATGCTATGTTGTTGCTGAACTTATGCTCAGGCTATGCTCAGGATATGCTATGGTGGTGCTCAGGCTATGCTCACGCTATGCTCAGACTATGCTCAGGCTATGCTATGTTGGTGCTCAGACTGTGCGAGAGAAAATTTCGAGCGATATCGCCAAAAATTTTCGAGATCGATAGCCTGAGCATAGCCTGAGCATAGCCTGAGCATCATCATAGCACAGCCTGAGCATAGCCTGAGCATCACTATAGCACAGCCTGAGCATAGCCTGAGCATCACTATAGCACAGCCTGAGCATAGCCTGAGCATCACCTTAGCAAACCCTGAGCATAGCCTGAGCATCATCATAGCACAGCCTGAGCATAGCCTGAGCATCACCATAGCACAGCCTTAGCATAGATTGAGCATCACCATAGCACAGCCTGAGCATAGCGAGGGCATAGCCTGAGCATCACCATAGCACATCCTGAGCATAGCCCGAGCATCACCATAAACAGCCTGAGCATAGCCTGAGCATCACCATAGCACAGCCTTAGCATAGATTGAGCATCACCATAGCACAGCCTGAGCATAGTGAGGGCATAGCCTGAGCATCACCATAGCACATCCTGAGCATAGCCCGAGCATCACCATAAACAGCCTGAGCATAGCCTGAGCATCACCATAGCACAGCCTGAGCATAGCCTGAGCATCATCATAGCAGAGCCTGAGCATAGCCTGAGCATCACCATAGCACAGCCTGAGCACAGCCTGAGCATAGCGTGAGCATAGCCTAAGAATCACCATAGCACAGCCTGAGCATAGCCTGAGCATCAATATAGCACAGCCTAACCATATCCTGAGCATAACCATAGCACAGCCTGAGCATAGCATGTGCATCACCATAGCACAGCCTGAGCACAGCCTGAGCAGAGCATGAGCATAGCCTGAGCATAGCGTGAGCATCATCATAGCACAGCCTGAGCATAGCCTGAGGATCATCATAGCATAACTGTAGCATAGCCAGAGTATTCAATTCAATTCAATTCAATTTAACTTTATTATCTCACTAGGAGAAATTAAAAGACGTGGTAAAACAACTGGCTGATAATAAAACTTAGAATAAAAACAACTTAAATTCCACTCAAACTATCATCTCACACAAACACCAACAGTCCATGTAAATACCCGACTAAATAAGAAACAACACTAAAACTATATTCCCAAAACCACACACCCACACCCTCACACTCACAAATCCTTCCAACACTTATTCAGTAAGACAACAGACTGGTGTATAAAACTATTCCGAGAACGGGCAGTGGAAGCTCTGGGTACAATAAAACGTCTCTTGGACGGAAGAAGGTTATAATATTGAGCTAAAACATGTGTACTATCTTTCGCAATCACTCTCGCTTTCCGTACTACTCGCCTCTCATACAACTCACTCAGACACTCCTGCTTCTCCCCAATCACCTTCCCACTCACACTCACAACTCTATCTAACACATTCCTATTACTAGCTCTCAATCCTCCATACCAACATAAAAATCCAAATGTCAACACAGACTCAAGAAAACATCTATAAAAAGCACTTAAAACCTTTTTGTTGACATCCAGGGAACGGAGTTTTTGTAAACAGTACAATCTAGATTGACATTTCTTATGAATAACCTCAGTATTGGTGTTAAAAGTGAGTTTGTCGTCAATCACAGTTCCTAAATATTTGTACTGTTCAACACGTTCAACCTTGGCACCATCAATATAGAGGTCAGGGATAACAGTGCTCTTGCATCTGAAATCAATCACCAGCTCTTTAGTTTTCTTTAAATTTAGATCAAGATAGTATAGCCTGAGCATCACCATAGCATAGCCTGAGCATCACCATAGCACAGTTTGAGCATAGCCTGAGCATCACCATAGCACAGCGCGAGCATAGACTCATCATAGCACAACCTGAGCATAGCCTGAGCATCACAATAGCACAGCCTGAGCATAGCCTGAGCATCAGCATAGCACAGGCCTAGCATAGGCTGAGCATCAACATAGCACTGCTCTGAGCATAGCCTGAGCATCACCTTAGCACAGCCTGAGCATAGCCTGAGCAACAGCATAGCATAACCTGAGCATAGCCTGAGCATAGACTGAGCATCATCATAGCACAGCCTGAGCATAGCCTGAGCATCACCATAGCACAGCCTGAGCATCAGCATAGCACAGCCTGAGCATAGCCTGAGCATCACCATAGCACAGCCTGAGCATAGCCTGAGCATCAGCATAGCACAGCCATACCATAGGCTGAGCATAACCATAGCACAGCTCTGAGCATAGCCTGAGCATCACCATAGCACAGCCTGAGCATAGCCTGAGCATCATCATAGCATAGCCTGAGCATAGCCTGAGCGTAGCCTGAGCATCACCATAGCACAGCCTGAGCATAGCCTGAGCATAGCCTGAGCATCACCATAGCACAGCCTGAGCATAGCCTGAGAATCACTAAAGCACAGCCTGAGCATAGCCTGAGCAAAGCCTGAGCACAACCATTGCACAGCCTGAGCATAGCCAGAGTACAACCATAGCATAGCCTTAGCATAACCTGAGCATAGCCTGAGCACCACCATAGCATAGCCTGAGCACCACCATAGCATAGCCTGAGCACCACAATAGCATAGCTTGAGCACCACCATAACATAGCTTGAGCACGAATAATTTTAGCGTGATCTCGCGAGAAGTCAACAACATTTCTCGAGATCTCGCAAAATTTTTAGGAGATTCTTAAATATTTTAGCGTGATTTCGCGAAAGTTCAAAGAGCACCACCATAGCATAAACTGAGCGCTGCTTGAGCAAGGGGAAGAAGGAGAAAAAGGAAGTAAAAGAACAGGGAAGAAGGCAAAAAAGGAAGTTGAAGAAAAGGGAAAAAAGGCGAAAAAGGAAGTAGAAGAAAAGGGAAGAAGGCAAAAAAGGAAGTAGAAGAAAAAGGCAAAAAAGGGAGTAGAAGAAAAGGGAAGAAGGCGAAAAAGGAAGTAGAAGAATAGGAAAGAAGGGAGAAAAAGGAAGTAGAAGAAAAGGGAAGAAGGCAAAAAAAGGAAGTAGAAGAAAAGGGAAGAAGGCAAAAAAGGAAGTAGAAAAACAGAGAAGAAGGCGAACTAGGAAGTAGAAAAACAGGGAAGAACAAGACGGAATTAGAAGAAAAGGAAAGAAGGCGAAAAAGGATGCTTTCCCATTTTCATCATTTTTTATTCCATTTTTTCATCATTTTTTCCACCATTTTTCCTCCTTATTCACCATTCTCCTCTATTTTTCCATCATTTTTTCCCATTTTTCATCTTTTTTCTTGTTTCCATCCTTTTTTCTTTCATTTTTCATCATTTTTGCCAACATTTTCCTTCCTTTTTCATCATTCTCCCCTATTTTTCATCATTTTTTTCCATTTCCATCATTTTTTATTCATTTTTCATTTTTTCCCCATTTTCTTCATTTTTTTCTTCAATTTTTAATCATTTTTTTCCAGCATTTTTCCCCATTTTCATCATTTTAATTCCGTTTTTCATCATATCTTCCACCATTTTTCCTCCTTTTTCATCATTCACCCTATTTTACATAATTTTTTTATTCCTTTTTCATCATTTTTTCCCCACTTTCAATCATTTCTTCCCCATTTTTTAATCATTTTTTCCCCATTTCCATCCTTTTTTTCTTCCATTTTTCGAAGAAAAGGGAAGAAGGCGAAAAAGGAAGTAGAAGAAAAGGGAAGAAGGCAAAAAAGGAAGTTGAAGAAAAGGGAAGAAGGCGAAAAAGGAAGTAGTAAAACAGGTAAGAAGGCGAAGTAGAAAGAAGAAGAAAGGGGAAGAATGAGAAAAAGTAAGTAAAAGAACAGGGAAGATGGCAAAAAAGGAAGTAGAAGAAAACAGAAGAAGGCAAAAAAGGAAGTAGAAGAAAAGGGAAGAAGGCAAAAAAGGAAGTAGAAGAACAGGGAGAAAGGCAAAGAAGGAAGTTGAAGAAAACAGAAGGTGAAAAAGGAAGTTTAAGAACAGGGAAGAAGGCGAAAAAAAGTAGAAGCGAGAAAAAATGTTGGAAAAAATGATTAAAAATGGAGGAAAAAAGGATGGAAATGGGTAAAAATGATGAAAAAGGAATAACAAAATGATGAAAAATAGGGGTGTATGATGGAAAAGGAGGAAAAATGGTGAAAAAATGATTAAAAATGGAATACAAAATGATGAAAATCGGAAAATATGATGAAAAGTAGGTGAGAATGATGAAAAAAGGAGGAAAAATTTTGGAAAAAATGATTAAATATGAAAGAAAAAATGTTGCAAAATAGGGGTGAATGATGGAAAAGGAGGAAAAAATGGTGAAAAAAATGATTAAAAATGGAAGATAAAAATGATGAAAATGAGGAAACAATTATGAAAAATAGGGAAAAAATATGATGAAAAAAAGGGGAGAATGATGAAAAACGCCTTCTTCCCTTTTCTTCTACTTCCTTTTTCGCCATCTTCCCTGTTCTTTTACTTCCTATTTCTCTTTCTTCCCTGTTCTTTTACTTATATTTTCGCCTTCTTCCCTGTTTTTCAACTTCCTTTTTCGCCTTCTTCACTTTTCTTCTGCTTCCTTTTTCGCCTTCTTCCCTGTTCTTCTACTTCCTTTTCTTCTACTTCCTTTGTCGCCTTCTTCTGTTTTCTTCAACTTCCCTATTCGCTTTCTTCCCTGTTCTTTAACTTCCTTTTTTGCCTTCTTCCCTTTTCATCTACTTCCTTTTTCGCCTTCTTCTGTTTTCTTCAACTTCCTAGTTCGCCTTCTTCCCTGTTCTTCAACTTCCTTTTTTGCCTTCTTCCCTTTTATCTACTTCCTTTTTCGCCTTCTTCCCTTTTCTTCGAAAAATGGAAGGAAAAAAGGATGGAAATGGGGAAAAAATTATTAAAAAATGGGGAAGAAATGATTAAAAATGGGGAAAAAATGATGAAAAAGGGAATAAAAAAATGATGAAAAATAGGGTGAATGATGAAAATGCGGAAAAAATGATGAAAAATGAATAAAAAATGATGGAACTGGAAAAAATTGATGAAAAATAGGAGAGAATGATGAAAAAGGAAGGAAAATGCTGGCAAAAATGATGAAAAATGAAAGAAAAAAGGATGGAAACAAGAAAAAAAGATGAAAAATGGGAAAAAAAGGATGAAAAATAGGAGAGAATGATGAAAAAAGAGGAAAAATGGTGGGAAAAATGATTAAATATGGAAGAAAAAAGGATGAAAATGGGAAAATATGATGAAAAGTAGTTGAGAATGATGAAAAAAGTAGAAAAAATGTTGGAAAAAATGATTAAAAATGGAGGAAAAAAGGATGGAAATGTGTAAAAATGATGAAAAAGGAATAACAAAATGATGAAAAATAGGGGTGAATGATGAAAAAGGAGGAAAAATGGTGAAATAAATGATTAAAAATGGAAAATAATAATGATGAAAATGGGAAAAAACCGTGAAAAATGGGGAAAAAATATGATGAAAAGTAGGGGAGAATGATGAAAAGCTTCCTTTTTTCGCCTTATTCCCTTTTCTTCTACTTCCTTTGTCGCCTTCTTCTGTTTTGTTCAACTTCCTTTTTCGCCTTCTTCACTTTTCTTTTGCTTCCTTTGTCGCCTTCTTCTGTTTTGTTCAACTTCCTTTTTCGCCTTCTTCCCTGTTCTTAAACTTCCTTTTTCGCCATCTTCCCTGTTCTTTTACTTCCTTTTTCTCCTTCTTCCCTGTTCTTCTACTTTTTTTTTCGCCTTCTTCCCTGTTCTTAAACTTCCTTTTTCGCCTTCTTCACTTTTCTTCTGCTTCCTTTTTCGCCTTCTTCCTTGTTCTTCTACTTATTTTTTCGCCTTCTTCCCTGTTCTTAAACTTCCTTTTTCGCCTTCTGTTTTCTTCAACTTCCTTCCTTGCCTTTCTCCCTGTTCTTTAACTTCCTTTTCTTCTGCTTCCTTTTTCGCCGTCTTCCCTGTTCCTCTACTTCCTAGTTCTCCTTCTTCCCTTTTCTTCTACTTCCTTTTTCGCCATCTTCCCTGTTCTTTTACTTACTTTTTCTCATTCTTCCCCTTTCTTCTTCTTTCTACTTCGCCTTCTTACCTGTTTTACTACTTCCTTTTTCGCCTTATTCCCTTTTCTTCTACTTCCTTTGTCGCCTTCTTCTGTTTTGTTCAACTTCCTTTTTCGCCTTCTTCACTTTTCTTCTGCTTCCTTTTTCGCCTTCTTCCCTTTTCTTCAACTTCCTTTTTCGCCATCTTCCCTGTTCTTTTACTTCCTTTTTCGCCTTCTTCCGTTTTCTTCAACTTCCTTCCTTGCCTTTCTCCCTGTTCTTTAACTGCCTTTTCTTCTGCTTCCTTTTTCGCCTTCTTCCCTGTTCCTCTACTTCCTAGTTCTCCTTCTTCCCTGTTCTTCTACTTCCTTTTTTGCCTTCTTCCCTTTTCTTCTACTTCCTTTTTCGCCATCTTCCCTGTTCTTTTACTTACTTTTTCTCATTCTTCCCCTTTCTTCTTCTTTCTACTTCGCCTTCTTACCTGTTTTACTACTTCCTTTTTCGCCTTCTTCCCTTTTCTTCTACTTCCTTTTTTGCCTTCTTCCTTTTTTGCCTTCTTTCCTTTTCTACTACTTCCTTTTTCGCCTTCTGCTGTTTTCTTCAACTTCCTTCTTCGCCTTCTTCCTTGTTCTTCAACTTCCTTTTTCGCCTTCTTCCCTTTTCTTCTGTTTCCTTTTTTGCCTTCTTACCTGTTTCACTACTTCCTTTTTCGACTTCTTCCCTTTTCTTCAACTTCCTTTTTTGCCTTCTTCCCTTTTCTTCTACTTCCTTTTTCGCCTTCTTCCCTTTTCTTCGAAAAATGGAAGAAAACAAGGATGGAAATGGGGAAAAAATGATGAAAAAATGGGGAAGAAATGATTAAAAATGGGGAAAACATGATGAAAAATAGGGGGAATGATAAAAAAGGAGGAAAAATGGTGGAAGATATGATGAAAAACAGAATCAAAAATGATTAAATGGGGAAAAATGGTGGAAAAAATGATTAAAAATGGAAGAAAAAAACGAAGAAAATGGTGAAAAAATGATGAAAAATGAATAAAAAATGATGGAAATGGAAAAAATGATGAAAAATAGGGCAAATGATAAAAAAGGAGGAAAAATGGAGGAAGATATGATGAAAAACGGAATCAAAAATGATAAAAATGGGTAAAGATGGTGGAAAAAATGATTAAAAATGGAAGAAAAAAAGAAGAAAATGGGGAAAAAATGATGAAAAATGAATAAAAAATGATGTAAATGGAAAAAAATTATGATAAATAGGGGAGAATGATGAAAAAAGGAGGAAAAATGTTGGAAAAAATGATTAAATATGGAAGAAAAAAGGATGAAAATGGGTAAAATTATGAAAATGGGAAAATATGATGAAAAGTAGAGGAGAATGATGAAAAAAGGAGAAAAAATGTTGGAAAAAATGATTAAAAATGGAGGAAAAAAGGATGGAAATTGGTAAAAAATGATGAAAAAGGAATAAAAAATGATGAAAAATAGGGGGAATGATGAAAAAGGAGGAAAAATGGTGGAAGATATGATGAAAAACGGAATCAAAAATGATGAAAATGGGGAAAAATGGTAAAAAAAATGATTAACAAAATGATGAAAATGGGGAAAAAATGATGAAAAATGAATAAAAAATGAGGGAAATGGAAAAAATGATGAAAAATAAGGGAGAATGATGAAAAAAGGAGGAAAAATGTACACAAATATACGAGAAAATCCGATAAAATGAAAAAAAAAGAAAATACCAGAAAATACGAGAAAGTACACGAAAATACGACAAAATTGGACAAAATACGAGAAAATACGAGAAAATAGAAAGAAATCCGAGCAAATACAAGAAAATACACAAAATTACGAGAAAATACCAAACAAATAACAGAAAATACGAGAAAATACGAGAAAATACACGAAAATATGAGAAAATACGAGAAAATACCAGAAAATACACGAAAATACAAGAAGATACG
>SRHC01003129.1:0-20781 GCA_004794325.1 Pomacea maculata
AACTTATTTCAAAGATGTCGTTGACAGCGTGATTAAATTCATTGCCTTAGAAACGGAAAGAAAGTGAGCATCCCAAGTACAATGAGCATAAGTTCATCACAGATGCTTGCACAGACATCATGGCACAGAAATCTCGCCGTTTCTGACTAGACATTACAGCGCTTGGTGTGCCTGAAAGGCAGTTGAACAAAGTATGTTGATTTGTTGATTTTTTTCTACATTGTAAAGGGACCCTTTAGAGTTAGCCTGGGACCCCTTAGAAATCTGAGGAAGGGGTCCCTGGGACCCCAAAGAATTTAGCCTTAGCAGAAGCCCTGCATAAGCGAACTTAAACATGAACTTAAGCTTAAGTTGGCTGACTTAACTTTAAGTACAGTAACTCGGTGTGCACGAGACAACTCAAGTCCGCTAAGTGCAAAATTTCTTACTCAACTTTAAGACTGCCCTCCCCCAGGTATATACCCTTAGCTGAGTCGGGCGACTTCAGTTAGCACATTTCTGATTTCTTCGTGTGAAGAGTGACAGAAGATGGCAGCGAGACGACTAGAGAGCTCTCTGAGACGACTGTGCTTTAGAATGATGATAAGAAGACATTTGAGGAGGGAACGTGTTATGGTGGGGCTCTCCCCTATTTATTTTGTTTGGCCACCTGTATGAAAGGGGTTTTGGTTTTTTTTTCTTTCCGTTCTTCCACATTTTTATTTTATTTATTTTGAGCTGGCGGTCGCACTAAACTTTAGTTTTGTGTTGTCGCTTCGTGTGCGCGTTTTGTCTTCACTGAGGAGTGACTGGCTTCGCTGCTCGCGTCGGGTGCGCGGAGGTTTGTGTGATTGCGAGTGTGTCTGTGAGAGAGCGAGTCCCACAACGCCCGATCGCGTTACGCGACAACCTCTGGCACTGCAATCAACACACACACCCGCGCGCATGCGCATCTTGTTGTAGTCCGGTGAGCTGGTGTTGTTGTACCAGTGCCACAATACTGAGATGATTCATCTCTATCAACATGTCATTTTACAGAACTCTGCAGCTTTCCTTCCTGCAATCGCGATGGGCCTACAGAGGGGCTGTGCAGATTGATAAAAAAATAAATAAATAAATAAAAACGCATGTAATACATCCAGTATGCAGAGAAGTTAGAGAATAGTTACATCACCCTTTACAACAGCGGTTCTCAACCTTTTACTTGTGACGACCCCCCTGACGAACACCGGTACGTCCGCGACCCCCCTTCCCTGCTCCCCGTATGTGAATGTCATCAAATTCATACATTTCTACTTAAAATCTCTTTTACTGACACACACATGTACTTTCTCTCCCTGCTTTCTTTCTACAAATCAAACACATAGCAATGGCAAAAAAAAAAAAAAATCAACTTTATTTATGCAAGCTGTCTACAAAAAAAATTTAGCCTTATATTTCATTCTGTTGTAAGAATGGAAGCAGGGTGTGTTGTTTTTCCTCAATGAAAAAGTCACTGCAATCTGAGAGTTAAGAAGTGAAGATATTGAAAGTCCAAGGAAAACTAGATATCCTGTTTTTCTGAATAACGTTTATTCTGCTGCCTTGGATATTTCCATTGTCCCTTCAATTATACTCAAGGTTATTTTAATTAGGATCAGGGTTAGCTATTTTACATCAAAGTCTTAAGGCAAAAGATATTGCCCTTACTCCAAAACATATTTTTAAAGTACCAAAGACCAAAATTTTTAAAATATGTTTTAAAGCACAAAGTCTGGATATTACTAACATTTTTGCATGCAAAGCAAAAGATCTTGAAAAAGTTAATGCAGTCTCATTTCCTTATAATCCAGGTCTGAAAAAGGAAAACTAATATAAAAAAACAGGAACGAACAGCTCAGATGATTATGATCACTGTTTTACATGAATTTGTGATAATGTCTGTCTAGACCTGTAACTTGTTTAAGGTAATTAATCCATGCAAGGGAAATGAGACATGACCCTGAAAACAAGACTAGAAGACAAAAACCAAAGCTTGTATCAAAATCTTGAAAAACACAAAAAATATCAACTGGTGTATTATTCCAACAAACATGCAATATAATTCAAACTGAAAAAAACAAAGATCTTTTATAGTGATGAACTGATATGGTAGTAAAATAGTCATCAGAATTGGCAGAACAATTACACAAAGCTGTCCATGCAGAGTGTTTTAGATCTGTTAACTAAAAAAAATTAAACTCAACACAGAATTATCACAAATGTGGTATAGTTGTAGTTGTAATAATAATAATAAAAGCTTAATTTCTGCTCCTATGTTTGAAGTGCTATACACACAATCAAAACAGCACTAGAAGTTGTTTCTCTCTTTTCACTACTAAAATGATATGATGAGAGAGTTATCTCCATAAAATTCTTAACCAGCAACTGACATTTACTGGATATAGGAGGCAATCTATCAACAGAAGCAAAATCCACAATGCACTATGGTCTGTCTCAAAGCCACAAAGTGCTGTCTGTGAGTCTAGAAGCTGTATCTCAATACCAGACATCATATTATAATTTACACACACACAATTTTGGCACTAGGACTATCTCCCAGCCTTGAAGAAAACAATGATGAAAAAAATGGGAATTATTTACTAGTTACCCTGTGCCTTGCATATAGCAATGTGATATTTTTCCAAGCACGAAAAATGCATGCAGACACCAAACTAGGTCAGACAACAGTGACTCCACACACCCAGCCTGTCATTCTTCCTTCTCCCATCCTGAAAGCCAGATTTGGAAAGTTTGTGTTTTACAAAGTAAAAAAACCTGAAGTCAGATCAGAACTCGATGGCTGCTGAGCTGGTGACAAGCACCAAGCTACTGCACCCTCAGGAACTGTGAAATGTGTCACATGGCAGCTGAGCAGTTCAAATGGGCCCCAACGTCACTGTTTACTTTTCAGTGTGACATTTCCTGATCACTTGGGATAGGTGGCAAATTAATGAATTATTAAAATTATTTATTCTTGTCACTGTTTACATAATTAAAGGCTTACTAGGATAAATAAAAAAAACCAGATATTTTAAACTATGATTTGATGAGATAACTGAAGTTAGGGACAAGTAATGTCCAACCTCTTTATTGAACCACGGTAAGCCAATAGACCATTTTTCTTTATATGTTCCTTAAGTGTTCAGCATGCTTACTTAAGTTAGCTTCTAATTTTAAGAATGCTGACAATACACATCTTCTTTCATGTACAAGGCACAACACATGCTCCGCCAAATGAAAATTAAAAAATCTCGCCACAGAATTATGAATATAAAACATTTCACAAGACTGTTGTATGCATCTGACCTGAGTACAAGGGGAGATAAATACTTGCAGGAGCAGAAAACATTAATAAAGAATAGTTGCAACTGCACATCCCCAAGACAACAATAACCATGATATTATTCCTCCATAATATGTTTTTCAAGTGCTAGGGACTTTTCTTCGGTCTATTAATGCAGTGGATGGCATTACTTCTTACTGCATCCTGATACTGACATCCTTTTTCAAGTCTATTTGATGTCGTTCCATTTTTGCTCCCAAAACTGATTTCAAAAAAGGTTATCTTTAAGTTGACCTAAATGCAGAACAAATGTCAAACAATTGTCAGTATAAGTAGTACTTTATAAAACAGGTCCAAAGTAGCAGTTACATGGACTGACCAATTGAAGCAATTCTTCATGGTAGAAATCTTGATCACTGATCAGTTTCGTTCTTAACTAATAAGAGACCTGTCCTAAACCCAGTTCGAGTTTTTGGTTGTAAACTAGGTTGAGGTACAAAAGGAGGTTTCCACAAAGTGCTACAGGTACTGTTCATCAGCTAGTTCATCCTTGCATCTGATTAGCACAGCTCTCATGTCTAAAGCTACAAAAATTATGTTGGTACCTTACAAGAGTGCAAAACAGCGACAGCATGATTGCTTAGCATGTAACAAACATACATGTCAGAACTTGTCAATGTAAAGCAGAATATTATAGATGTGTAGACTAATTTATAGACAATGATATGAAAGTAGTTATAGTAAGCAATCTGAAGATGCACATAGAATACCCAATGTTTGTGTCTACAAAAGACATGTCAGCAATGTTTTCCCTGCCATTTCATTTACTTCTTTGATTGCTAAAGTAATAAGAAAGGCAAGTACAAATTCATCTACATCATCATTCACACATGTGGGAGTATCTACCTTTGATGTCAGATATATGTCTGGGCAAATTAAAAATAGAACTTTGAACTTCAATTAGCATGAAACAGTTGGAAGTTGATGGGTTTTATTAAGAATGAACCTGTGACGGCCTGAAACCAGGTTCTTACTGGGAAGGATTGCTCAACTGATAACTCAGTATTCAAACTACATTAGCCTAGCTGTGAAGGTTGCTACTTGCTTTAGTTTTTTATTTTATCTGGAATCTTGGTTGTAGTTTCTTCTCCTTCAAAAAGATTTAATGCAATGTTTAAAAGATCAGTTTATTCAAGAATGGAGACAAGATGTACGCATATAGAAATAATATCTCTATTACTTATGAAGTCCTTTACTGCACGTTTAAAGAACATTTTGGTTTAGAGAATTCATAAATTTCTGCCCTTAGATCTTAATAAAATTCTGGTTAAGTTGCCATCAACTCCCAATTCAACAACAAAGATATACCTAAAGATATGAGAACATGTAACTGAGATGAGATGGATGATAAATTGCATAACTGTCTATCCACTCTTTATTGTTTTGCATAAAGCGCTGTTTCCAGGGTATTTTATGTGTTACTTGAGTACTTTTAAATATTATCAGCTGACGAACAGTAAGCGTAACAGCAGACTTATTAATTAAGGCAGTTATTTGCCTTACATTGTAACTTTAATTAATTCTATACTCCTTTGTGTTTTATGTATAACGTAGCTATCTTATGACGAGAACATCTTTGTTTGCCATATTGTTACCACTGCAGTTTGCAAAATGTAATATATCTCTGCTATTTTACATTTTATGCCTATAAATGCCCCTCTAAATTTATAGCCAAATAAAGATGTAAAAAAAGTTCAAATGAAAAAAGAATTTGTTATTGTAAATCCACTGGTTATAAAGGATAAGCAAAGTTTTACAATGCTGAATTTGATTAAAAGAAATTCTGAACAAGATCACATCAACCAAAAAAAATTTTCCCCTTTGGGAGCACCAAGATTAAATATTATGACAGATAACCCACAAAATCCATATGCATCTCCTCACACAATTTCAAAACAGAGGAGAACATGGTAATCTAGCCAGTACAAGCATAAAAAACAAACAAACAAACAAAATTCACTAATGGCAAAGTCGAACGACTGATTTATGCACAAGCCCATCAGACTGACATGCAATGCCATGAACAAATGAAGATTGTGGATGACATATTACAGCAAGACATCCAAATGCATTGTCTATCAAAATACAATAAAAACAATTCAAATAAACAAGTACAGAACTTTCAAATTTTGTACTGATATGAAATGAATTTGCACAGAAAATGCAAGTTTGATTTCAAATTTTCTATACAGTATAGCATTCTGCAGTTAATTTTTTTCTCTTATATCAATGTTGGCACACTGGTATTCAAACAGTCAATAACATATGTCTTGTGTGTGTGATGAAGCAACATTTCAAACTGTGCTCCACCAGACTATTATCTTCCTCCTCTGTTTAAATTTTCAAACATTTATGACAGACTAGGATGCTAAGGCATTTTACTATAGCCAAGCTTCAAGCCAGTAAACAGCTACACCCACCAAACAACTAAAGACAACCAATACAAACATGCAAATATAGCCATATGCATTTCATTTTAAAACAATGTTATCATTATGAAGAAAGCCTGAAACATGAGCCTGTAAATATCAGCGTACAGACACACTCTCACCTATTCAGCTCCATGCAGTCTGCTTATAAATGGAAGCCAAGTAGCTAGCTGGAGGAACAGAAAACTAGGGAATGCCCTTAAGCCCAAAAGATGACCAGCTCTGCAAAAGCAGCTTAAAAGTCAGTGGCCACCTGTAATCCGACTGTAAGTCACTTCTAAAAAGCAAGTCAGTACTCGGAAATGTAAGACATATCAAATCTATTTAAATATTTATTGCATCTAGAAAAATACTGAGCTGGACATCAAAAAAAAAAAAGAAAAAGAAAAAGAAAAGAGTAATACAGATCAAATCAAATACTGAGATTTTCAAAACTTAATACGTCCAAGCAAAACCAGCTTCTCAGCTTAACTAAGTGCACCAAATAGGAACTTTCCCCCTCCTAAAACAACTAATTTACATGTAGAAGTTTTCAAAACTATAGCTTAGATACATTTAACTTCCTACCACAGCTGAAATATATTACTATAATAATCTACACATCAATGCATCTCAAATTTTATCATAGTTTACATGCATTTGCCAAAGAGACCAAACAAAATGACGTGGGTTCAAGTGGCATCTAAGATATAGTTCAAGAATAATATCTGGAAGATGCTGTCTCTGCTTACTTGCCACTTATTACCAGTTCTGCTTCTATTCAATGTTCTTAAGATTTTTTTTTTCATCATTTTTATTTGCTTTTTTTGTGGGGATGGGAGGGTCAGAATCAATTCCATCAACCACCTCTTATCCTCACTTCAAATATGGTTTTATACTTTAAATCCCAAAATGGTACTTTTGTTCAAGAAGTGAAAATCCTGCCGAGTCACTTAACCCAAGGGTTAATTGTGGAAAGTGAAAAAAGCATACCAAATGAAAGCTTCTTAAGTCCACCAAATTTATTCAGCAGCTTAAGTAGAACTGGACAAAAATAAAACAACTGCCTTTTTAAAGAAAAGTTTAGAAAACAGAATTACAGCATTTAAGCCAGGTATGCAAGTCTGACAACTGCAAATAAAAACTGTCACCATTACTTATGGAAGTACGATCATTAAACAACTGTAATGGAGCCTCACTCTCAGTCACTTATTAAAGTAACTGAGCTTCAAGACAGTCACTATACAAAACATCCTGCATTTCGATATTTTCTGAACTTGCATGCCATTAGAAACAAGGTGCTTCGTCTGAACCAAGTAACCCAAAGTACATCACCTTCACTTGAAACTATCTGCCACCATCAAACTCCAAGAATTTCCCCTTTCACACTTTACTTTGCATATTGAACAAAACATTCACTCAAGAACACTTTCTGCAAGTCAACTTTTTGGGGAAAGAGTATTCCCATGCAAATTGCAGCAGAATGAAGTAAGAAATCCTGTACACTGCAAAACATTTATAAATTTAAAAGATCATCCATGGATTTTTGACGAGAAAATTCCTCAAAACACCGTTTGCCATCCATGTACTGCTGGACTCCTTCATCAACATCCTCTTGACGTAAGTCTGTGCTGAATGATGGCAAGCGAACACGACCTCTTGTTTCAGCCAACCTGATGATCAAATCAAATCACCTAAGTGAACATGAAACGTTTCTCGACATAGGAAAGCTCTTTAAATAAATGTAAATAAAAAAATACTAGTAACTGCCATCAAACTGTCAAATGCCTAGTTTGACACTGGAAAATTGCCCCCGATTCTAAAACCAAGGACCACTGTTTTGTGTTTGTGTACTATTCATGTTTGTGGGATAAGTATATGTTTCGTGAACAGATGAAAAGGTGCTAGTTGTGTGGGACTTTTTTTAAGGGGAGTGGGAGGGAACTGAAACACCTAGATGACACTTTTTTTTGGATGAACTATTTAACTGCAGCTTTGAAAAAGCGTAGTTATTAAAAAAAGATGGTAAGCACGAAACAGACACAGCATGATAGAAACTAAAAGCACCCTACATGTTTGCCTTTACAACAATTCGATTGGTGGTCTTACAAAGCAAGCTCACTTTGAAAAGGAGTCTTCCAGGTTTTCATCATCACTTGTATCCACTGAAGTCTGCTGGCAGCATGACACTCCAGTTATAAGTGAAGTCTTGGAATAGTCATAATCTAAAAATTGGCCAAAAGAAGACATACACAAGCATAAGTGCATGCATGCACACACACAAATCCACACAAACATATACATTTTCATGGTTTTGCCAAAATATGGAGAAATATGCTTAGTCTTTGCTGACAGATTAATTTAAAGTATATCTGCACATCTAAAGCCAAATCACATAGAAAAAATGGATATAGACAATGACTATACCATGCTAAAGTTTGGGAGCTCCTTATGGTTCTTTGACCACTTAACAAAACCAGTAGGATGACTGGTAAAAACTTCTCCACGGCACTACAGTATTTATTCCCTTCCATCCTTCTGACATGCCTTTAAAACCTTTTTCAAAAACCTGCATATTAGAAAGTTTACAGCTGAATATTTACCTGTGAATGAGTCTGAAAAAGGTGATAGTGAGGTAGTAACAGGTGTTGAAGGAGTTTCCACTGAGTGCTGTATATGTGGCACTGATGGTTGGGTTACCTGCAAGCAAAATAAAAAGCATGAGGCAAAGAACACTTGTGATGACTGTAAGAACTACAGTCATAGTTATTACTGCTTTTCTGCTGTCAAAGTAAAAAGCTCAGCACTTTAAGAAGCACTTGGCTGTATCATGACTTGTCTCTGGATGAAACAAAAATATTTACATACATCAGTCATAACTACTTCTAAATGTATCACGTTAACTACTTATTTATCTACGCAGTGGATATGGCAGTGAAGAGTATGGAGAGATTTTTGAAAGTCAAAATGCTATCCATTTCTATTAAAATGCGGACAATTCAAAATTTACTCTCAATTTCTACGACAGTTTTATCAGTCTATTTGTTTTCACTGTTTTATGTACAAGAGAACAATAAAATCTTTAAGATCACATAAATACTCCTTGTTATATAAAAAAGCTCTTCTCTTTTTAAATTAGGTTGTCTCAATTGAAGTTATGTCAATAGAGCTCCTTGACATTGACATGAGACTTGAAATGTACATAAGACTGGCCAAAAAACATTGTGTGCTCACACTTTAACACTGAGCTTGACCAAATCTCTGTCATGAAAGTCTTAATATAGCTTAGAGCAAAACAAAAGCAAAAATAAAAGAACCTGTTGTTTCTTTTGCTCTTTCCGAACCTTCTTGTTCTGCTGGTCACACCAGCGTTCTTGGGCCACTGTAAAGGCTTGCCACACTGTCAGAGTCACAGCCTGGGCCTGACCGACAACAAAGAAAACACACAAAAGGTCTTGAGATTCATCAGGGACATGAAATACAAAATGCTAAAATGGATTTTCAGCGCATAATCCAAGCTTGTAGTAAGTAATGGTTTTTATGTCTTATGTGAAACAACAGATTTAATAAAAATTACCACAGTTACATGCTCCTGGCAACCTTAAACACAGTTGTCTGTTCTGTTTTTTAAATATTTTATTTTGAGTGAGAAATTATTAATAATCTTAAGTTCACATCCAGGCTCATGTAATTTCTATTAAGCTTCTATAAAAATAAAACGAGAAAAAGATTTGCCTCAAAAAATTACACTTTAAGACAAATCATGCATATTCTAGGCACATTCTGGTAGATCTAATGGTCTTGAACAATTTTAAAATTAAAGTATTTTTCAAAACCATCTTTTCGTTATACTGAATATGGTTGGAACAAAAATAAGTAGAAACTAAAATCATATCAGAAAGCGAAATAAACTAGAATAGAGCAACAGAAGGGACACGGCAACCAATGCAGTACACCACCACGATGGACTGGAGAGGAATGCTAGGCACCAATAGCAAGTGACAACAGCAGGAAAAAGGGAATCAGCACAGTACACCACCAATACAAACTTGGAAGGACTCACAGATTAAAAACAGGAAAAGAGGGCACAAACATAGTTCATCACCAAAATATACTTGGCAAACCTCCTAGACACCAACAGGAAAAGAGAGCACAAACAAAAGTAGACAACACCTGTGGGACCACAAAACAGCAACCCTTCCCCATTTCCCCTCATTCTCATATTTCCCTAAGACCCCCATACCACAGTGCAAAATCACTTCATGGTGGAAGCACTTTTCCTACCAAAATCAGCAGCAACAATAAAAAATAAATTCTACTTTTCTCAGATACAACTCAAAATGACCAGGACCAAATTGAGCTAAAAGACTAAGAGTTAAAACCAGGTCCTATTGTCTATGCCCACTTGCTGTGACAACATATTAAACCATAGTAATCATAACTTACTATTTTTCGTTTTGCACACAGGAATGCATGACATTCCATTGTTTCATTTGTAGTATTTCGAGCAATATAAGCAAATACTTTGTCATGGTTTTTATCAGCAGTGCAAAATGAGATCCTGAAAACAAGCAACATTTATACATTGAAATGCAATGCATTTAAAACAATGCATATTCTCATATATGTGTGTGTTTGAGAAATACAATTCATGTTGACTAGTACTGAATCTGCTAATTTTTTGCCAAATTTTCAATAATAATTTATTGTGACCACATCCACAGCTAAGGAAATAGACAACTTAGTCTAATTTCAGAAGAGGTTTGTAACATTCCCTTCTAGAAAGGGTAAATAAAATATTTTTAATAAAAATAAAATTGTAATAAATAAAAAAAAATTCTAGCCAACCTGATTATATAAAGAGACAATTTCTATAATTTTTCTTCAAATAACATTAAAGATGTATATAAAAATGTATCTCAGGTTTAAAAGAACTGGCATAAGCAGTATCTTATTATCTATATAATAAATGTCATCACTTTAAAAAAGTGGCACAGAAAGTGTTGCATAATCCAGTTACTGCCTACACATTTAATGTCAAATTAAAAACCAATAAAATATTTTCGTCTTCCATTTACCACATCTAAAGTAATCAAGAAGTAGAACATCTGATCATCTTTTCTTTATGACAAAAATATAACCAATGTCTCTCTGTTTCCAACTTACCTGTAGATTGAAAGATCAAAAAGAATTTCTTTTGTTATGATATCCACCATGTGGAATCCCCGTGAAGATACCCTCAGTGCAACTTTCTTTAACTTTTTACCAATAGACTTTGCCTTAAAAAAAAAAAGTAAGAAATAACAAAGTGGGTTATCCTCTAAAATTTGTTTTTTGATGTCAGGTATCACAGAATTTATTTCCAAAAGAAATGAAAAAATACACATTATGTATAAATATATTATGTAAAAGTTGCTTCAAACAATGAAATACATAAAACAGGGTTCAAGAGATGTAACATTTGAGTGCAAAAAATCACTATGGTTAAGAAAAAAACTAGCCTAAACATTAAAGCTACACGAATTTTCTCTGGTATGCCCACAATAAACATTACAACAACAAAAAAGTGAATTGCTTAAAACCATCAACAACAACAAATAAAAAATTATTAAAAACCAATAAAAAAAAAAAATAAAACAGATAGCTGTCATTATTTAATGAATATAAGATGGCTGGTAATATAACATCCGCCAGTCCATTAAATGAATACTGGATTATGGGTGAAGTGTGTTAGCTTACCATAGCAACAATTCTTTGAACAGCTTTTGCACTAATCCCATCACCATAGCTTTCATCATCTTCAATCTCTTCTACTAAGGTGGAACCCAGGTACTTCAGGTAGAAAACCACACCATCATCTCCTGCTACGGGTTGTTTGTTTTCTCCCCAGCCTTCGGGGAGCTCTGTCAGAAAATGGGTATGATAATTTATAACATAAAATGAAGTTTTATACAAAAAAAAAAAAAATTAAGTTTTCTTTTTTTGTCATCCACATAAGAAATTTTCTGTTTTATAATTTGCGGAATACAAGTATGTGAATAAAGTGAACCATATTGAAGATGACACAAAACATTTTCTGTTTTTGAATATCGAACATAATAAAATTGTCAATCATTCGAATAACCTGAGTTCAGAACTAAAACCTTTACAAAGAACTAACTCTTTCACAAATCACCTGGACATTGTCTCAAAATTTTTGGAAACATTTAAAAGTTTTTATAAATAGCAATGCCGATTGAGCACTGATATAACCTATTAAAATTTATACATTCTCTAGCCTCAAACTCGTGTTACTAATTTTTGAGGTTATTCTAGAGCATCCGCCTACTAGTTAGGTAACAAATAAAGTCCACAATAAGTCCATTTTGTTTATTCACGAGTATTCACTAATTCGATGTAGCGTTTTTAAATTTCTGACGATGACAATGACTAATTGGCTATCTGACTATGAGAGCCACCAAGAAACTTCCTTGCATTTTTTCAAATATGAGAAAAAATCGTCAGTTAGCATGATCTATGCAACGGCGCCAGCATCGCATTCCAATGTAATAACTCTTGGCACCAGTTGATTCTGCGAGACCTTCTCCAAGAATCTGGAATTTGGCTAGTGATGTCGTCATACGGTAGTGTACGGATCCGGAACCACATTTTAGACCAGTGAGTCATCGTAGACAGATGAACACGTACGCTGATAAAATACAATGGCTAAATCGTAACTGACTAAATTTAAAACAAAATTTATCTCCATCTTCTGCTAACTCTAAAATCGTTCTTACTTTGGTGACGAATGGTTCCTGACTCTCCTTTCTGTAGGACGGTGGGTGACTTCTTCACCTTCCGAAATAAGGCATCCATGCTGGAGAAAAAAACCAAGCTCGCACGGCAGAGTAATTAGAGTTTCATTCGCCACTTCCACTGTATGTAGAATGCAATCTAAAAAAGAAAACAGTGGTCACTGGGTGTGTACCTGTTGAAAGCAGCATTGGTGCTAACATGACATGATGACCATCTCTACCTTCCTCCCGCAAGCACGCTACTCAAGGGAGGCTACAGCAGAATTTCCTTGCTAAAATACTTATTTGGGCTACACACATCATGGAATAGTTTGCTTTTTTAAGGGAATGAAAATGTTTTGCGATCATATATAGGTAACAAAAAAGTGAAACATTCGATGAAACATTGGAAAAAATTAATTCATTGTCTTAGTTCCTTTTAAAGATTGTGGTCGCGTACATATTTGAATCCTGCGTTTGGAGCACTATCAGTTTAGAAATGGATAAAGTGATTTAATAAATTCTAATATGACATGGTGCATGGTTTGACATGATCAAATGTTTACGTAAGTTGAACTGTGGATATCGCCATTTTCTGGGGCTCTGATGCTTGCTTCTGCATTCACATATTCTTGGGAATCCATCATCCCCCAGTTCAGCATATCTGGTGTTGACAAGTTGTAGAGTGGGATGACCTGTGTCTGCAAGAGGGTTGGTTTTGTTTATATTTCTGCTTCTGTCAGCTACTAAAAGAAACAAGCCTGATTCAAGGATACTATATAGTGTCTATGCCGGAATGAACTATCTTAGATATTCATTACAGTTTAATCATAGTATTCAGATATATCCGAAATGTAGGACCATGGTTTCCCTTGGTCTCTTTGGGTGGATTATTTTTTTCTGTATCAGTAATCAGAGCCCATATCTTGCATCCAAAGAACAAGAGGAGCTATAAGGGACTTACACATTAAGTGCAGGCACTTGGTAGTTAAGTCTGGACATGCAGTAAATAACAGCCATCCAATTTGAAACTTTCAGTAACTGCTGTATAGGCTGATGAGTAGTTTGAAAGCAAAAGTGGTGCTAATACGAATCTACAATTTGTATATGTGTGCAACATACAGCTTTGGATGATGCACTGTAAATGTATTTTTGTACATTTTATTCCATAAAATGCTTTTAACTGCCTTTGACATAGAAATGTTCTCTATAAACTTATTATTCTGAGTGACCAGCTGTTGCAATCCTAATGCAGATATATGCTGTACAGTAGGCAGATTTAGATGGGGTGGTTCCCATGGGTACTTAAAGCTGTTTTGCGCATATATCTACTTTGCAATCATCTTTGGTGTTAACCACACCTTAACTTGCCTATGGGAACTTCTATTCTGTGTGCATCTGCTGTGTTCAACTCTTGATAATGCTCCACAGTTCATTGCTGCTGTCTGCCATAAATTCAATGTCATTTATGAAGTGCAGGTTCCATATGGATCTCTCTGAAGGAAGGGGAGGTGCAAGTGTGATAATCATGACCAAGACATTATAGATTATGAGTTGTCTGAAACATTTTGGTAGCTTTTTAAGTGGGACAATGGCTGGAGAATAGGATGAGACAAAAATTGTTGTGTCACTGACAGAAAACCATTGAAAAGCAGGTGGTACAAGTGTCATCTCTGTTGCTGAAGTCCAAGAATAAATGCAATAATAATCACAGTTTTCCATCAGTGACATGGCACTTTTATTTTGTATGGTCTTGGGCATCAGCCCCAATGTGATGGATCCACAGTATGTCAGATGCTTTCAAAGGAAATTATGATTCTTGCATTTCTTTCATATTTTTATTTTGTAACTTCAAACTCCTTTTATCCACATTATTTTTATTTCATACAAACAACCAGTTATGAAACAATGCAACACAGTTTGCTGAATAAAAATTTAATAAAATTTCACAAAAAGGAAAACAAGAAAAAGAACAGAAGTATACATAATAGAACTCAAATGGTAGTAATCTCATTATGCTATATGTACTGTAAAATAGTTGTTGCTATGGACCCTATAACATGTTATGGTTCTTGACTTTCAGGTGAAGTATTGTGGCCTATCTAGTCTCCTTAAAAAGTCAATGGATATTTTGCTAAAGTTTCACACAGCTAAGTAATACAGAAAAGAAGGTTCAAAATGATAGTGTCAACTTGCTGTTATTGTACAGCTGCTGTACATATTATATACATTAGTGTCATCTGCTTCCAATCTTATAAATCTTTTCCCACATGCCTTCAACTTAGACCTCCCAGAACAGTTTCTAATTATGTGAATCTTGATTTAATACACTTCAGTTGGACATATCTGATTTTAACAACCTAATCCTTGCCTTTAGCTTACTACTACTGCATCTAAAAACAATAAGTGGTGACAGAGATTATGCATTAAAGAGAAGGCAAGATACCAATTTGAAAATGACTTCAGGAAGTGTACCACATGTTCAGTTGATCCCAGGGCAGAATGTCATGGAAAACGCAGTTTTTAATATGTTCAGTTACAAAGAACCTTCTGTTGTTTACTAAATTCAAATCCTATGGCAATATAGCAGGATACCAAGAACTGATCTGCCAATCACAGATTGGACATTTCTTTCTCGTGATACACTGCCAGCAAAGAAGATGACCACAAGGAACAAGCACAAAACAAAATGGCAGTTGTCTACATTTTCTGCACAACCGGAATGCACGCAGCCTCTGATTTTCCCTCATGAGCCCGTTCACTTGCTGGAATGTGTCATCTGAAATAAAATGGCTGCTCTGAATTTTCGTGATTAAATTTTTTGTTTTCTTTTTTTTTTACTCTAACCAATCTCAAAATGTCAAAAAGAGTCATACCTGTCATAGTTTGCAACTAACTTTAGCATAAATCAAGAAAGTCTTTATCACACCCTTTCAGGTGTTTATTTTTTGGAAGTGGTGGGATAAGGAAGTTTGGCAGGCACTGGATAATTGGTAGGATAGGTTTTACCTTCATGGTCAACATGGTCAACCAAGGAATGCCTTCCCCGTATCTGTACAACCTGTGCAGGGAGGAAAGAAAAATGATATGCTAAAGTTCATGGTCAGCTTTAACTTTCTTTGACATGATTTTTAAAAGAGAACCTTGTGAACCTCTAGACAGTAGTTTCATAAATGAAATATTTACTTCTTCTGTCTCTGCAACATTTTCAGAATGCAGGATTTCTGGGAGAAAATCTGGCCATAAACTCAGAGAAATTTACCCATGATTCTTCTTTTTCTTTGTTCAATGAGTTGCATTATGCCATAGGTCCAGATGCTGCCTTAAACTGTGACCTTTTTGCCAGATCCTCGGTTGTTTGCCAAAGTTTGATGCTGAGATCTGTGGATTCAGGCTGTGTAAGGGGCTGCAAATGGATGAAAAGCAGATGCCAAGATGTGTTCTGCACAAGATGTGTTCCCTCTCCACCTAGCAGCCTTTGGTATCCATATTCTCCACAGATGTGATTTCAGGCATCAGGGTCCAGTTCTGATATGGAAAAAAGGTCTGCTGCACATGGCTGAGATGGAGTGGATCTTTGTGTACTTGCCACCCTAGCGGTTTCCAACTGTGCTTAATGAGGGTCTCTAACCCTAACCCTTCTTGAAATGACAGAGTGCTGGGACTGCTCCATCCTGATTGTGTGCCTTCTGGATGCTGCTGGTTCCACTGTGAGCAGGCAGCCAACAAAAGTGGACTTCTTGCTGAGGGTTCAAAGCTGATTTTTGAGTTCTTCCACACTCTGGTTTGGTTTCCTGACAATGAGGCCTTGCAGCACAAATAGTGAGTCTCTTATAAAGAACTTGTGATATTTCTATTCTAGTAAACTCATGATTACATTAGAAGATGAAGCTGACAACAGTCAAGACTAGCTATGAAACATTACTTCAGGACTAGATGTGAAACATCATTTCATACCTCAGGAGGTTTGCGTTTTAACCAAGCAGCAGTGCCTTCACTGGTTTCATGAGGAAACTCACCAGCTCCACCCCCTCCATTATTTGTGAGTGCCTGGAGAAGAAGAAAATATTTTTTAACATATGGGCAGTCAAAATACTGATGTTGATTTTTTTTACATTCTAAACATCTATTTCCTTTAATACCTATGTTGTTATTGTTGCTGCAATGTCACATGTACAGCAATTGCACTCAAATAAGGAAACGATACTATGCTAAGCAAGCTTATGTTTGATAAGGCACTTGTCAGGTTAATTTACAGGATTTCCTGTCTTTGGTGCTGCTCATCTGAAAACAATCTACAGCATGGTAACTGAAGCAACTGATTCAAGAAGAACAAATTTCTAGTTGAATGTGCAATACACAGCCAAACATATAACTTTTCAATTTTAATTTACAATTCTCATTGTAGAACTCCAACAATTTCAAAATATTCTACCTGGCATATTTTGCTCAACAGTTTGACAGAAAACAATGTCAGCAAGCTCTAAAGTGCCTATACCATTCAATTTTTTTCTGCTCTTCTCTTCCCAGAAAAGCCTGAAAGATACTAAGGAATCACAAGTTAACTTTGAAAGCCAACTTAAATTAACAGCAATAAGCTCTGAAAGATATTTTAGATAATTCAGACTAGCATATGCAAATTTTATCACTCATAATAAACTATAGCTTCTCCCAAGAAAGTGACTCACTATGGATTTTGCAGCATTTTCAATAATGGGAAAAAAATTTGTTTCATGTTTCAAACTTAGCATGCCTGATGTAGTATTTTCAGGATGTTTAAAATTGCCTGAGATCAAGTTGGCCATAAATTTCTATTTTTGAGTGCTCTCAGACAACTTTTGGTTTTATTATTTGGCTAGATCTCCTGTGAAACATGATGTTATCAGTCTCACCACAGATGTAGTTATCTGACTGCTGTCATCATCCAAAATAGCATCTGCATTACTGTGGATGGCAATGCAGTCCACACCCTGGTCAACTGAAAAACATTTACAGTGGTCTTGTCATAAATAATAATAAATGAATTATTGTACCAGATATATCAGTTATCAGCCTACAGGCAATGTCATAAATCAGTTAAACTTGATTAAAAATTTCCAGCACACTTTCCATCTTTACATGGATATTGCAGGGTTAGACCTTACAATGAAAAGATTCAAAACGTGTCTATGCTTGTCATGAATAAAATATTTTGACCTAATTTTTTTTTTTTTTTAACTTTTGTAAAATAGCTGCTGGCATAATTTCAGACAACAATACTCAACACAAGATTAGAATATATCACACACCATCTTCTTGGCTCTGTATAGGATACTGTGCATCATCAATCTAGAGAAAGGGAAAATAGATTCACTGTCACCAAATTTTAAAGCAACTTTTAAACACTGAAATTTTTTTCTACATACCATTAACATTTTAAATGTACGCAACTGCAATCACTACTTCCAAAAATGAATAAAATCAATACAAAGTATTATTCTGGCAACATAAAAGGCTTATATCAAAGACTGTTACAATCTCCCTTGCTTTCTAGAAATATGATAGTGGCATCAGTGCTGAGCACAAGGGTGACAGTTATAATCTAACTCTAACCACCCACATTAACATAATCCTGTATGGGGAATATTAAGCACAGTGTTCACAGGTCAGTCATTAAAATCTTGCCACATGGCTCACAATACCCACCCCTCTTCATCCCCAAACAAAAGATGAGTACAACAAGAATAGAGCTATTAAATAAAAAAATATGGCAAAATACAGACACATGTATATATATATATGAAAATATGGCTCATCTAAAAGGGATCCCAGTATTATCAATACTTCCAATGTTATAGTGCTGTCAACTCCAGTTATTGCCACAATTCACTCTCATATACATACATTCATCAACTCAAAACTCTGGCAGATCTACCACTCTTATACTACCGGTTCTTCCTGCATTTCTCTCACTGTACTTTGTGAGTCTCCAGTCATGGTATGCATATGCCTCTTCCCTCAAAATGCCTCTTCCGACTGTCCATTGTCACTACCCCACATCGCCTGCGAACCACGTCAGAGAGTGACGACTGCTTCCGCAACATGGATACCAAGCACTGTCCCAGTTGAGGGATGCCATGTGGCTTCTTAGAAGTTTGCTTGTTCACACAATCACACTAAAACATATACCAGGATGAACAATGCCAAGTACAGCCACTACGTGAACACCATCCTGATGCAACTGAATCCTCCCGACCCCTATGGTTTGGTTTAGTGACAGACATTTTCATCTCCCTTAAGTCCTGCTGCTGGCCTTGGTGTTGAACTTCTTCACAGGTAGTCCAAGTTCTGGTCGCATAGTCCTTCTTACTTTTATGATGACAGCTGACAGTCCATTGTCACTGAATAGCCGAAGAATTCTTTTTCCTGAGTCTCTGCCCTTCTGGATCAAGTCTGTCTTGAAGAAAAGTCCCTTGGCATTGAAGGAAGCTGCAGAACTATTGACTGTGAGCCGAGTACTCCATCTGCACCAACGTCTTGGTGAGAAGTGTCCAGCAATGTTCTTGTTTCTTTACTTAACTTTGTGCACACAAACACATACCCAGCATCCCTCAATTAATCACAACTAACCAGTTGGACAAGAGGAAGGCCACACCACCACTTAACTAGTCCCACCTACTAGTGAAGAAGAAAGACATTCTCTGGTAATTCCCACCTCCCTGGTGTAAGCGAGCCCTCAGATCTCTGTGTAGCTTTCAGGCATATCTTTTGAGTTGGTCATAGACATTATACTAGGCATTATACACTTGCTCGAGCCACCAAGGCCATCTGCCTTGCATAATGCCTCTCTAATAGCCAGTGCACAAGCATCTATTAACCATACTTAGTGGCCTCTTGGCTTGTGGATGTGTTGAGAATTCCAAACTAGATCTTAGCTGTGGGCAATTTTATGTCCCACACAGTTACCACATGACAACAGATCTTATCAAGTGTGATAACCCATGCAAAGTTAAGTCAAAACTTAGGTCACAAAATGTTCAAAAAGTTCTTTGCTTAATGCATTTCCTCAGCACACTCTCAACCTTAGTTATGTTAGTTTCTTCAGACTGCAAAACTATTTGCATGGGCAAGAGAGTATAAACACTGGAATGTGCATTTAAATCTTCTTTTGATAATTATGAATGATTCAGCATTTGCTATTAAAGGTGAATAAAATGTACATTTTTAACTTATAGCAAAACAATATCCTCCCTTTCAAATTCTAATATTGGCCAAGAAAATAATACATATCTCAATTACAAAAAAAGCTGGACAGATTATTAAAATCTTCTGCATCTTTTCAAAACAAGTATTTTTTAATAATGAACCAGGAAAAGGTGGGTTATGATTTCAAAATTATTTTAAAATTTCTACACTATTTAAAAACAAATTATTAACAAAAGAACTAATGTTCAAAGTTAAATATATGTGAATAACACTGAAGAAGCCAAACAATGTCTTCTGTGTCTTGTGATAAACTAAAATACCAATAAAACAGACGAATAAAAGATAATAATTCATACATGGGATACTGTAGGAGACTGAGGTCTTCTGTCTAGTTCACCATCATCAGATCCACAGGTCGCCTTGCAGGTAGATTCAGTGAGGCCTGTGTTAAATGTCTGCTCACACACTGATGCATTTGTTCCAGGGCTATCTAAGGCATCTGTCCATTAAAACAGTGTGCAAAAGTAAATGATATTTAAGCAGCTAGAATTAGCATCAGACAGGCGATTACTGAAAATTCAGAAGAAAAATGTGCATATGCATATTCAAAACATACATGTTCATGCACACAGTAATAAACTGAAGCTGAATAAAATTATTATTTTTTTTATTATTATACTCCCTCACTAGAACATGCCTCAAGATTATTTTAATAAACAGAATAGTTTGAACTCACATTTACCTGGCCATATTTACCCTGCACAGAATAAAAGAAAATTGCAGAAAAGTTCAAGAGGATTTAAGATAAAGCTCTAAAGCAGATTGCAATCAGAGGGTTATAAAGCAAAAAAGCTGAATAACGCAAGAATGTTGACCTTATTTTTGTAGTTCTCTAAACATCTTTAAAAAAAAACAACTGAAAGTCCTTTTATATAAAAAAAAACAATGATTTGCATGTGAACCATCTGGGTGTTTGGGGGTAGGGGGAACAGGGGAGAAGAAAAATTATATTTTAAAAAGGCAGGTGAAATATTGTGGCAGGAAATTTTTGCACTGAAAGGAGATTTTCAAA